>JAUMHR010000072.1:3038548-3065573 GCA_032361145.1 Enteromius fasciolatus | reverse complement strand
CGGTTGTCACGAAGGGCAAAATTAGCTATTAGACCAAAAAAAAAAAAAATTGTACCAGGCTGTAAACATGTTTTTTTTCTACTGTAAAGTTGGGCATTTTTACATGGAGCCAGCCCCCAGCGACATAAGTCAATTAAGATAAAAAAAAAAAATCAGAAATATGAGACAATCACAATTTTGAGATAAAGGAGACAAAAGGTCCTAAATCAAGGTCATTACATACTATAAGACAAAAATCACAATTATAAGATAGAACTCAATAAAAGAAAAAAAGTCTTGCGTTTGATAAAATAAGTCATAAATTTGAGATAAATGATAATTATGAGATAAAAAAAGAAAACAATGACAGGTCATAATTTTGATATAAAATAAAAGTCAAAATTAGGACATACTAAGTCATAATCATGAGAAAAGATTGAGATCATAACATACTAAGGCTCTGAGATAAAAGTTATAATTATGAGATAATTGTGACATAAGTCGATTTTGAAATAAAACCAGAAATTATTACATATTAAGTGATGAATATGTCATACAGTCTAAATTCTAAAATGAAAGTAAAAAAAAAAGAATTATAATTTACTAAATGAAATTCACACAGCCCTCCATACTGTATCTCTTTTGCATTGAGACTGAAACATCCATTTAACCGAGCTAGTACTCAGAGACACAGGAGATATTCACGTCTTTAGGTTTCAAGCACAATGATACGAGCTTGTGATGAAACGTGATAAAACAGCACTTGCTGCAGCCAGTCACAAACTACTGTGTGAGCTTCTGACTAAACGAGAGCGTGCTTTAAAGACAGTAATTAAGCAATTACCTCCCAGTGTGTGTGTGATTGTGTCGGCTGTTACTGCCGTAAGTGTGTTCTGTGGTTTGTCAGAGACACTATTGGTGAGTAAAAACAGTGACTGTTTTCTTAAATATACCATCATCCAAAACATTAGACATTCAGTCTCCTAAATAGGATGTGGATAGAACAGAACATTGTGACTGAGACAGTAAAGGGTTAACAGTGGAGGTGAGCTGGTGTTTTGATTGGCTCCTCAGACGTAAACAAGATCGGCACTTGTCTGTGACCCCGCGCCTGACCTCAGAGATAGACTCTGGAGCTAATGGCTGTCTCTTTCTGTGAGGGAACGGCTGGAGAACACAGGGGCCATTGTTTGTGAGGCAGAGCTGCCAAGACTCCATCCTCTCTGAAAGTGCTGAGCCAAGCAGAGCCGCTGCCGGAGGCGTTCAATCCCACAACCCCCTTCTCTCCTCAAACAAACTTCATATGCTGCTCCTGACTCTTGCAGAGCTACACAATACATGTCTAATCTCAAACCTGGAAAGCCTGACTAAAGAAATAATACTTCAGACAAAATATATTAAAGTTTGCATGCTTGAAGTTTTTAAGTTTGCATGTCAATTTTGATACACCAGGTTTGATGGGTCATATAGTCATAATTATGAGATATGAGAAGTCAGAATTATTAGATGGGTCATTTTTTTTTTTTTTTTACAAAAAGGCATCATTAAGGGATAAAAGTAAAAGTTATGGCATAGAAAGTCAAATATTTTGAGTTACATTTTTGAGGTAGAAAGTACTAATTGTGATAAAAATTAAAAATAGTGATGCACTAAATCTCATAATTTAGACAAAAGTATCACAAAGTCTCATTTATGACAAGTCCGTTGTGAAAGAAAAAGGCATATGATACTAAATAACAATTTTGACATAAGTCATAATTACAAGATAGAATGTCAAAATAATGACTATCTCAAAGTTTTTCTTATCTCATAATTTTGACATTTACCTCATAATATTTGCCGTTTTGTCATAATTAAGTCTAATAACTAAGTCATACTTTTGAGATAAATCAAATTTACAAATTCTCACTCTGCTAAATTTTTAGATACAAGTTGTAATTATGAGATAGATCAAAATTATGACAAAAGGGCAAATATTATGAGGTAAATGTCAAAATTATGAGATAAAAAGTCAAAAATATGATATAAGCCAACTATAATTAAAAATTAAATTTAATCACAATTTTGAGATATAAGGGCATAATTATGAGATAAGTCAAAACTATGGCATAGAAAGTCAATTGTGAGATAAAAATGATAATTATATCATAATTATGATAGTAAATAACAATTTTGAAGAAAAAAAAAGACAGAATAATGCGAAAGTCAAAAGTCACCACCGCCTCTCTCCTGAAACAAACTTCATATGCTGCTCCTGACGCTTGCAGAGCTGGAAAGAAACAATAATTAGACAGTTTGGATGTATTAAAACTATGGACTGAATTAAAAAAAGTAATAATTCTTACACTAAATAACAATTTTGAGAAAAAATGTCATAATGTTGAAATAAAAAGTAAATATAACATTAAACGTCATAACTATGGGGATATAAAAAGATGAGAAGTCAGAAGGATGAGTCATAAGTTTGAGAAGAAAGTTATTTAATTAAATTCACTATTAGATTAGATGCTGATCATTTATAAGATTTTGATGATATTGCATGTTTTAAGGTTAAAATACAACATTTTTAATTCGTATTGAATAGTTTTAATCATTTTGAGCACTCAGAGGTTTCATCACATTATTATCAGCATTAGCACTACTGATGCCAAGTAAGGTTTCACTTTTACGGTGAAGCCCTCTATCACTTTCAGAAGGTCTTTGGTGTTTTAGTCAGCTATTTATTAGAGGAGAACAATACAATATCTCCCTCCCGCAGCTGCGTGTCAAATAAAGCAAAGTGACCTTTCTGAAAGCCAATTTTAATGCAGAAGATCCGTCCTGTTTGCTGTATGATGAGCAGGAGGCTCTGAACGGCCTGTGATATGCCAGCGGCTGAGGTCACGTGACGCCAGTGACAGGCGGTTATTAGTGTGGGCAGCGGTGCAGCTGAATTAATGACCTCGCTCTGGGAGAGGCAAACAGCGGGCAGTGGTGCTGCCAAACGCCTGGCTAGTCTCAGTCTCCAGCAGCCAGAAAACTCAACAATCATTACGCTTCCACGCCACAGGACGCCAATAAACAGCCTCAGGCACTGGACTTAAACTACTACATACTCATCACTCACACTAGTTTAACAGCAGTTTAGCACAGACGCAAACAAGTACTCTGACAAAAGAAACTCTTTGCTATGAAATTTCACACATCGTTATCAAATGGCTTTGAATGCTTTGAATTAAATGTGAAATTTTGAAGCAGAAAGACTGAAATAGTATTTTGTTGTTATAAAAGATATTATAAGTGTTATGAGCTAAAATACAAATAAGCTTTGGTAATATTTGGATTGTTTTTATTTAATTAATTTTTTTTTTTACAGCGTGCCTTCATGAAATGTAGAAATGTTAAATAAATCACTACTCTTTTTTAAAAATTATTATTGTTATCGTTATGTTTGTGTTTTATTGTTAGTTAGCTGTATTTATTTATTTATTAATTATTTATTTATTTAGTTATTTTAAAACCTAATCAAAACTGAAACTGAAACTGGAATGCGCAATGGTAAAAAAAATGTATAAATAAAATCTGTTTTTGTAAATGAAAAAGTGCATACAAACTACTGAAATGAAAATATAGTTCAAAATATAAATTAATATTATAATAGTATATAAAAAAAAAACCACACAGCTAAAAGTGCAGAATTATAAATAGCTCAGAAATTAGGGTCAAATGAATGTCATATAATAAATCTACATCAAACACACTATTAAAACAAGCAGTAAAGTACCTGAGTGCTGAAAACCTGAAGCATGAATATTAGTAAGGAGTGCTCCCTAAACCTGATTTCAAATGCACAAATAATAATTAATCAAAGACATTCAGACTTTAATATGTTTTTATTGAAAAAAAGTGTACCAATAAAACAACCAAAAAGTTCAGAAAGGTATTTCGTAGAGCAAAGCTCTTATGTACAGCATATTGCACTATATAATAAAAAGTAAAACTTCCATACTGTATTAACGAAAACATCAGAGAAACGAAACCAAGGTGAGGAAGTGCACAGTACAGTCCCGAAGACACACAGTCAATGTTTACACACATGCTACATCATCGCTGGGTCTCATTTCTTGGTGTACAGTGAGCGTGTGCGAACCTCAAGACTTGATGAAAGGCAGCGAGACCTAAGATAAACAATCAACGCGTTTCCAAGTGGGATCATTTTAATAAAAAACATCAATTGTTGGATATATACCAAGGCCTGGATGGAAAAACGGAGGGGTCAAATCTGCAGAATGGACTTTAACCATGTCTTAAACGCAAGTTTTAAAATCACAAGGAATGCTTTAAGTCCAGTTGTAGATTAAAAAAGCCCTTGCTCACAGTTTGAAATCATTCAGTGGAGAACATTTCATCAAATTACAGCGTTAAAAACACCTGCCTTCAAAAAAACACTACAAATTTCAGTAAGAAAATTCATTTTAGAAACCTAAACCAATGAGCCCCAACAATAACAATCAATATCAAGAAAACAATAAAGGACTGAAGTACATTTAAAGACACCATTGGTTTCATTGTAGGTTAATACTGGGCAGCTCGTTACCCTTGAGTCAAAACACATTGTCAGATGCCAAAAAAACGAAATCAAAAACATGATTCCTCAAGAACTTCAGAAGAGAGACGTTAACACTGGGATGCAAGAACCCTTGAGATTTAATCCAACACAAAGTACTTTCCAGTGCATGTAAAAAAAGAAGAGAAGCGGAGATAAAGCACTTCACAACATCCCGCGTTTACTGCGTAAGTCTTCAAAACCTTCGATAATGTGAATTCATGCAGTGAGTCAGATCTTTGAGATACCGGAAAGATTAAACCAGGTTTTAGACCCTCAGAATCAGAATTTCTTGTCCAGGACATACTTCTATGGAAGCTTGTTTCCCGCACAGAATAAAAAAAAAATAAAGAAAAAAGTAACAAATTATTTTACTAGTACTCGTTAAAAAATATATATATTTTCATATTTTTTTAAAACAGTATCTATAAACTTTATCTGCTGAAAAAGTTAGAACTGCGATATATAAACTCAGAATTGCGCAAAAATTCAGAACTCAGAAATATAAACTCAGAATTGCGTAAAAAAGTCATAACTTCGAGACAAACTCAGAATTTCTGAAAAAAAGTCCGAACTCAGAAATATAAACTCAGAATTTCATTAAAAGTCAGAACTGCGAGACAAATTCAGAATTGAGTAAAAAAGTCAGAACTCAGAAATATAAACTCAGAATTGCTAAAAAACGTCAGAACTTAGACCAATTTAGAATTTCAGAAAAAAAGTCAGAGCTGCGAGATATAAACTCATAATTGCGAAAAAAAGTCATAACTTCGAGACAATCTCAGAATTGTGTGAAAAAAGTCAGAACTCAGAAATATAAACATATAATTGCGTAAAATAAAAAAAAAGTTAGAATTGCGAGATATAAACTTAGAACTGCCCCAAAACTTCATATTGCATGAAAAAAGTCTTGAATTGAATTGAAAGTTCTGTGGTAAAAATCAAGCTTCCATAGGAGTCCACGATCCGAAGAGAAGCAATTACATAAAGTGTAATGTTTCACACCTCCGTATTGATAATTTGAAGCTGCTTAAATGTCATGAAATTTTTCAAAATAAAGCAAAAATTTTGTTCTAGTGGATTTTGGAGCAAAACACAACCTAGAGATGTTTTTGTGAGACGCACCTGATTCCATATAAACTCTCCACAGACTTTAATCATACTCAGTTGATCTGATGGCACTTTGTTGATTTGAGAGACACCAAAGATTAAAATCATTGAGCATCCGAAACCTCAGCAACACAATGAACACCAGAAATGCACAACAAAACGTTAGAGGAATAAAAAGAAAAGAATTGCACAATACAATTTATACAGTAGCAACGGGCCAATATACAAAAAAAGAGAAACAAAATAAATAAGAGAGAAAATAAATTAGAGCATCATGAAGGAAAGTGGAGGAGAGCAGATACGTGAGCGGCGGGAGAACAAGCGGCGCTGGCTCAGCGTTCACAATCTGCAGGAAAATCACGTTCAGCTCGCTCAAAATCATGCAGCCGCAGCCTCCGCCTCAACGAGAACTACTGAGACTAAACCTGTACCGCATTCATGTACCAGACCCAGACCTCACATTTCACCTCAAAATCAGAAGAAACCTACAACATTTAAGAGAAACTCACACACAATCATTTTGCATTCTGACACTGACAATAAAACTCAATACTACATTTTGTATTAGGGTAATGAAAAAACTTGTGAATTAAGTAGTGAAAAAAAATCTGAATTGACAGATACAAACCTTAAAATTTAGATTCATAAACTTGCAATTCTAAGAAAAAAAGTGTCAAAATTGCAGGATAAATTTTACAATTCAGAATACTGAGTTTACAATAAAACTTCTTTTCTATTCAATTTGATGCTCTGCACTGCATTTAAGATAAAATCTAGATTTATCATATAGATAAAAAAATAGAATTAAAATAGAAACTCACAATTCTAAGAAAGCAAAAAAAGTAAAAATTGCATGATATTATTACCATGTTTTTTTACCATGAAATAGTAATTGAAAAGGTAATTGCAACTTTCTTTGTTCTCTCACAATTGTATTTTATTGACAACTAAGCATAATGTCAATTTAATTTGATTCTTTAATACTGCATTTTTTTTATGAAAATGTTGATTTTATGAACAGAAATTAACTAAGAAAAAATACTCAAACTCATCTAATTGTCAGATAATTGGTTTTGGTTCAACGTTTTATCTTACATTTGTATTTTCATGACAATTAAACAACCATTCTATTCAATTTGATAATCTATGCATGTATTTAAGTAAAACTGTAGATAAATGCATCATAACATTTATTTAATTGTGTTATACTACTGCCCATCTAAAATAGAAAGCAAGCAAAATTATAATAATAATAATTAAAAAAATATTAAAAGCATACAATTACAAAGTAAAAATAAAATAAAATAATAAAAAAGCATAAAATTTTACTTTAAAATATATAACATAAAACTAAACTAAATGGTCCTAAAAATCTGTTTAAATGTGTTTTCTTTTGATTTTTGGGTGAAATATGAGATGAATGTGAGTGGATTTCTAATGAACATTTGACATGGTACTAATAAACGATGAGGATTTTTCTCATTATTGTCTTCAAAGAGAAAAATGATGTGCTTTCGTTAAAAAAAGTAAATGTTTTCCTTCATTTGATCGTTCTGCCATCATCTCTGATTAGAAATGAATGAAATGCATGATTTCAGAGCAGGCGGAAACATCAATCTGAACCAAAGTCTCAAAATATGCTTCACTCCTTCAAGACGAACAAAAAAAAGCAAAAACAAAACAAAATACAGGACAGACAAATCAGAGGAACAGCATTGAATGCATCAGTGTCTTCAAAATCATAATAATTACAGCCTTAACAAATTTCAGAAGAAGGTCTTCCTCATGTCTTGTACAAGTAGTGGTCATATAAAAAAACTAGAGCAAACAAAAGAAAGAAATGTACACCAACGTAACTTTACAGATCAGGTATAAAAGTACAAATAAAACAGGAAGATCAAAAGCGCCAGCAGTCCTGAGAGGAGAAAACTTCACAGATTTACACAGTATTGCTCGGATTATCTTCAACAGGCAAGAGAACCACAGTTTCAGATGATATATAAAGACAAAACCACTTATGAAAAGAGATTGGTGCTGCTGAGGCTGATATGTTTGCTGTATGTGAATGTAAACACAGTCTAGGTCGATTTGTTCGTGTTATAGGCACAGAAACATTATGATATGTCAAAACCGCTTTGTATCTATTGGCCATTTTAGGTTTAGTGGATTTAAAGAGACAGTTCACCCCAAAATAACGATTCGTCGTTTACTCACCCACATCTCTTTCCAAACCTGTATGAGTCTCTTTCTTCTGTTGGACACAAAAGAAGATATTTTGAAGGTTGTTAGTAATCAAACAGTTGATGGCACCCATTGACTTCATTATATTCTTTCATGATGGAGTCAATGGTTTCCATCAAGGAACAAACTGGAACGTGCGAGTAAGCAACGACAGATTTCTTTCCTCCTTCTGTTGGACACAAAAGAAGATATTTTGAAGGTTGTTAGTAATCAAATAGCTGATGGTACCAATTGACCTCAATGGCTTTTTTTATTTTTTATAATACATATTCTGGAAGTCAATATGACAGAACAATTTGGTTAAGTTGAAAAATATACATAATATACTCTTACTCTTCTGTTAAACATAAAAGATGATACTTTGAACAATGTTGGTAACCAAACAGCTGACGGTAGCCATTGACTTTCGTGGTATTTTTCTTTTTCTTTTCACATACCGTGAAAGTCAATGGGTTCCAACTTGGTCAGGCAGAAAAATCCCATGAAAATGTACTTTAGAAGATATTTTCAAAAACGTTCATAACCAAACAGTTGTTGGTACCCACTGACCTATATAATCAACCAAATATGATGACAAAATATTGAGAACAATTTTGGTAACCAAATCCCAAACTGACCTCAATCATATAATTTACTTTCCATACTATGGAAGTTAATCATGAAACAACTTTGTTACGGCAAACAATCATTTTTGGGTGAACCGTCCCTTTAAGTACCTGAGTGAGAATCTTTTTGCAAGTTTTTTTCTAATGTTTGGTGAATTTTAAGACCCGATAACAGTTTTTTCCCATCTTTGATTCCCCGAAATCATACACAAATGATATTGGAGCAAACCAAACAGCCAATCCAGTATTATTCCACGCTGTTGCTTCAAAAAAACTCAAATCAAATGAAACATACGGACAACTCAATAACAGCAGTACATCAACTGACTTCATCAAACCCTCTTCAAAGACGTCTAGATCATCCTCGCCTTCAAGCAAGTAATAGTAGGAAGAACCATAAAAAAACAATTATGTAACAAAAAACTGGACGAAATGAGGTGCAAAAAGCTTTTGTTCGGAGCAAACGGCCTCTTTGGAGATTTTGTCAAGTTGCTGGATGTCTTGGGAGATTTCTGAAGGAAAATCCCGTCCTAATCCTCCGTTTATGGGACAGTAAGGCGTTCCCGAGACTCGCGGAGGTCCTCCGGATACGCACGCGCGTGGAAGTGCAAAGAAAATGAAACAGCATCCTGTACAAAATACCTCGACGTGTTTATGAAAATATTCCTGTTCGAATCTCAAGAACATCATGGCATCTTCATGGGGGAAAAAAAGGATAAAAAGGGTCGCCGTCCTGCGGAGACGTCTTGATTCCAGTCTGTAATCTTCCCTCAAACCCGTGTTATATTTCAGACAGTGCCGTTATCGCCTGCTCCGTCACGGATGGCAGTGTTTGAGAGGCGCTTCACCTGCGCTCTGCTCTTCCGAATAAAAGCATGTAGAAGGCCATCGCCACGTGCCACCAGAGCGGCTCCCGGTTCCTTTGGTTTCTGTGACGCTGTGAAATACAAAAACATCACAGCATTACAGCAATCAGACTTACGGGACGTTTGTCCTAAAACCAAAATGCGTCCTTGTCTCAGGACAAATTTGATGAACATTTTTGATCCACTTTAGATGTTGACTACTGTATTTGTTTGGGATTAAAATAATGCAAAAAAAAAATCAACGTTTATAGGTAAAAATACTAATTCTAGCTCTTTTGTTTTTAAAAAAATTGCCAAAAAATATGGTTTATATGGATTTTTAAATACTTCACGTTGCAAAAAACTACATATATTTAAAAAAAAAAATAAAATACATTGCTTATATGGATTTTAAAATATATTTTCATGTGGCCAAGATGCAAATACATCAAATCAAACTAATAAATCAAATTAAAAAGATCATTAAGCATTTTTTAAAAATGTATTATATTATCATATAGCTAAAAATATATTTTTTCTGAAAAAATAAATAAATAAATACTATTACTTTTTTTGGACATATTTACTCAAATAAAATATGATCAACATACAATGTGCTTTCCAGAAATACAATCATTTAAAAGCAAGTCTTAAATATTGTGCTTCAACATTTTGCAATCATATATCAAAAAATATATGAGAATTTATTTATATATATATATATATATATATATATATTAAGATTAGAAACACACCATTTTTATGCACCTTGAAGTAAATGTAGTAAATTGTGTTTTTAGTGGTTTATTAAACATGTATATATTTTGCTGCATGAGACAATCCATTGAAATAACATCAGTCACATCATATCTTATGATATTGCCGAGCGGCTCGCGTGAGGACGCAGTGATGTAATAGCGGGGTAAACACGGTCCAATCCAGACAGTATTTCCACAACAAACGCTGTCTGCTCCTCATGCATGGAGCCACGCGATCAGAAGTCACCTTCACAGACAGACACCGCACCGATAATACACTTCCAGAGTCCAATACTACCACTAACAGTCACTATACACAAGACGTTCCGTGAACTTTTGTTAAGAAAAAAGCAAGTGAATGACAAGAGCTAAATGCAAAAAACCTTCATTATCGGCCCTGAAACTGCATTTTGCACCATTTTGTGTAATAAACAAAAGTAATAATAATTTGAAAAAAATATATAAAAAAATAAAAAAAATAAAAAAAATAAACAAAAAAAACTGTTTTAATTATAAAAATTATGCCTACAGGGCTTTTTTGTGAAAACATAATAATCTATCAATTTTCATTAAACCTCATTATGTTGCAGTAATTTTTGAAATCACTGTTAATTTACATGTATGCATTTGCTCTAGAAAACCCATTTTGTTGCCGATTTGGAACATGTGAGGCTCTGAACAGATGCTAAATTGAGAAGAATAAAACAACAAAAATGTCATTTCTTTGCTTTGGAACTGCATTTTGCATTGTTTTTATTATTTAGGAAATTCTTTTTTTACTCGCACAGCAGAGCCAGAAGAACGTCTCGAGAGCGTGAGATTCTCCCATCCAGGCGTTTAATGGTGCTAATTAAAGTACATTCGGGGTGATTGAGTATGATGTCACGATTCTCCTCATGATGTCATCAGACTCCCGTGATCATTGGTGCTTATCGGAGATGATGGATGGGCGAGTCTCACGCTCTCTGCTCGCTCTGAGGAGAATTGGATATGGGAAGATTAAGCGGATAATACTAGCGCTGTCATTGAGGGACGGAAGATAAGATAATTTCACTTAATAGGATTACGGTGCTCTCAAGGCAGGGCGGAGACACACACACACACACATGCACACACAGTTGTATTTTGGCTGGCTCAGCTCTCTAGAGACGAAAGGCTGATAACACATCTGTTACTCTCACAGACGAGTTGTAAAGAACGTAACTCAGGCCTCTAAAGCTGTCAGGCACATTACAAAAAACACGCCATCAACAACACATACATGCACGTTCAGAGCTGTAAAACACACTTTAACATACACCAGCAGTCCAAGCCGCTCCAGCACGCACTAATTAGTTAGAGCTTAATTAAAGTTAAAAAATGCAAAAAATAGAACTCCATATTAAATCTGTGCAAAAAGTATTTTAAGATTTGAAATGCGAGATTGGAGTTTTTACAAAATATTTCCTTAAACCACATGCTTTCCAACATCAATATATTTTAATTTTTACTTTCAGAGCAGTAAGCTTTTAAATAAAGGTGTTTTTAAGATCCAAAACATTAATTCAGTCAGAACTTCATTATATTTGCTTACGTTTTTGTGATTTAAAAAAAAAAAAAATTTTATACACTATACATACATATATATATATATTTCATTTAGAATCTGTATACAATTCTTTAGAAAATAAATATTAATATTTATTTATATTTTAAAATAATGATTTGATAATAAAAATATAGTATAATAAATAATAATATTTTTGTGCGTGGTAATGCATTTTTTAACATTAACATTAAAAATAATGCAAAATACACCAGGTGTGGCATGAAATTAATTTTCATGGCAACTTTTGCACCCAAAGGATTAAATGTGAAATTTTGAAGAAAAACTGAAATAGTATTTTCTGGTAAAACGTACATGTTTACATGTTGCTGAGGTGTTTATAGAATAAAGTCAGGTATATGAAGATCTCTTTTATTCTAGTTCTGATAGCAGTCGCTGTCGGCGGCACATTGCAGAGCATTGCATAAGACCGAGACGCGCTCGCTTTGCCCTCGAAGACCAATTTACCATCGCAGCAAGCAGCAGAAACCGCCGCCAGGTCAGTACGGTGCCTCAGAACCACATCTACTCTCGTTTTAAAAAGCACAGCTCAAGGATATTTATGCAAAGCAGAATAACATCATCTCGACCTTAAAGTAAGAAGGAAAAGGCGGGAGTGAAACGCTGTGTTTACTGCAGGTTTTATGACGAACCATTAGCACTCAATAAACATCACTTATCTAATCATATTTAGTTTTCTAGGGCAAGCGTCACCATTAATAATGCTCATAACAGAGTTTGTGCAAATCAAATCAGTCATATTTCTGAATGAATCAGTATAAACAACAGCATTATTAATTATATTTAATTTAACTGATTTATTTTACATTTTCAATTTATATTTTATATATATATATATTTTTTTTTTTTTTTATTATTTTTTTTTTTTATACTACATACAATTTTGTAAATTTACATTTATTTTTAGATTTTATATAACATTTTCTACAAGTAATTATTTTTAGATTTTATATAACATTTTCTACAAGTAATTATTTTTATATTATTTATTTTATCTGTCTATCTAGGAGCTGTGGTAAGCATTATTAAAATGAACCCCCTGAAGAAAAGTGTTTGGTTAAACCACCAGCACATATATATACACACACACACACATCATAACTAACCATTTGATCTTAACAGAAACCAGAAATCACCGCAATCACAGAAACAAAAACAAAAAAAATTATAATAATTATAATAAATTATATATATATATATATATATATGTGTGTATGTATATATATATAGCATTACTGTATTCAACTGTATTGAAACTTTAAGAATCAAAGAATCAACAACTCAGCCAAGAACACATTCAGCCGAATCGATTCACTAATGAACCGAAGAACCTGTGAAGAAGCAGCAGACGCTTTCAGACGCGACACACACAAAGAACAGCTGTTTACTGCGGTGTTTGAGCGTGAACAACTGAGTCAGCAGCTAAATTTAGCCTGAGATAATAGAGTTCAACACACACACACACACACACACACTATCAGCTCTGCGTGCAGCCGGACAATCAGCTGCAGAAATCCCCAGCCTCACATCTTATCAGGTGACAGCGGCTGGAGACACTTTACTGAAGAATAACTCTCATAAACTCAGCCCGACGCATGCACAAGAATATGAAGATCATGAGTGGAGGCATCCTGGGCACATTATACACATCTACCCTAGCTATATACACATAGTACTTATTTTTGAATTATATTATTCCCCGGTTTCATAGACAAGGCTTAGGCCTAGTCCAAGACTAAAATGTTGGAATGAAGTTTGAAATGAACTTGCACAGACTGATCCTGGCTTAGATACACACACACACACACACACACACACACACATATATATATATAAATAAAAACGTATATGAAATGCGTTTTTAGTTTCACACACACACACACACACACAATAGATCATATATACATTTATATATACTCTTACTGTCTGACAACTTTTTGACTCATTTGGGTCTGTTTTTATTCCTCTTGTGGTTTTGACAGCGTCTGGTTAAGGCAGCAGCACACACACCCATCATAACGAACAGTTTAAGTCGAATCAAATGAAGGAGACACTGATAGTTAGAGAATAAAGAGTGTATGATGTTCCTGTGTGTCTCTGGAGGGTTATTGTTGGAGGCTCTGCTGTGTTTCTGAGCTCGAGCGAGCGACGGACGAGTGTCTCACAGGAAGTGTGTCTTATCAAAACACATCCCCTTTACTCAGGAGCGGGCAACGCAATCGCATTTCTGGTAAACACACGCATATCTGAGCACTGCTGCATAAATACACACCTTCGTGAGACGCTTTCGACACTGACGTGTTTTTATCTTCGTGACAATAGGGAGGAAGCGATGGTTAACACACACACATACCCTCAGTACACACACGGGCATGAGAACCAGTCTATTTGGAAAGCACAATGGTCTTGTTTACTAAATGTGCATATGCACAAAAAAGCATGTGAATTAATAACCAGCCCTGAATCAACAAAAACATTCATAATCAAAGTTATTCCAATTTTAGCCTACAAAACAAAAACATGCAGGAACAACTAAATCCACATGTACACAAAAAAAACCAAAATAATCGAGGTGTTTATATTTCATCTTCAATTTACTTCAACAAAGACAAAGAAAGCAGAGTTATATCTCAAGAAAACATTGAATAATTCACCCAAATATTAACATTAGATGGAAATGTGCTCACCCTCAAGCCATTTGAGAGATAGTATATTAGCTATTATATTTATCAGACTCTCATTCTGACGGCACCCATTTACTTTCATTACTGAGACACTGATGCAGAGACACATTTCTCTGGATCTGATGAAGACATAATATATATATTTATATTATGTCTTCATCAGATCCGGAGAAATGTGTCTCTGCATCAGTGTCAGTAATGAAAGTGAATGGGTGCCGTCAGAATGAGAGTCTGATAAAAACATCAGAATAATCCACAGCACTCCAGTCCATTAGTTAATATCTGGAGAAGACACAAGATCAAACTAATGCAGCATTAAGATAATTTTAACTTAAATATGAGTCTATGATCTATAATAACTCTTCCTCCATTCAAAAAGTCCATCAAAAGTTCAGCCACATATTAGTTTAAAACGCTTTATAAACTCAGCTTGATCTGTGCAGATTTCTCTTCTGATTCACACCAGAACACTTCTTCACTGCAGGAAGTGTTATTATGGATTATGGATCATATTTGAGTTAAAAACATCTCAACGCTGGATTAGTTTGATCTTTTTATTTTCTCCAGATGTTAACTAATTGTTAACTTATGTCTATTTTTGACATTTTCTACAATTTTTTAAAATTATATATTAATTATTATATATTTATATGGTAAAAATCGTATTTATTATATACTCATTTTATTATTTAAAATTATATATTTATTTATTTATTTACATGTACATTTATTTACAAAAGCATAAACAATGCAGATTTATTTTCACAGATTAACCAAGGGTGCCAATATTAGTGGAAGGCACTGTATTTTTGATATATTTTTATTATTTAAATTATCAAATTATGTTATATTTTAAATGATATATTTTTATAATTTATTGTATTTTTGAAAATAAATATTTTCTAATTATATTTAGATTATTTATTAATTCGATATATATTTATATTACACGTATACATATATATATACACATATACAGTGAAGGACAGCATCTGTTTTGAACGTTAAAAGCATCCTCTTACTAGGTTTCATTGCGTTAGACTGCGAGGAGGCTCACCAAGGTTTGGAACGGAGTTTTGTACCTTATTCAACACATAAAGAGGCTTTACAGCCTGAAAATAGCATAATTAGCAACATGAAATCCTAAAATAACCAGGAGCCTCTGCAGCTGTGCCAACTGAGGCTGAACTCCAGCTAAAGTTACGCAACAAAGACGAGAAATAAATCAAAGTGGATGAGAGACAACACGATAAAAAGAAAGACAGCGTAAAGAAGAGATAATGAGAAAGAGAAGCCAAGAGAGAGAGCGCAGACGCCAGTTTTAGTAGTATTGGTGTTTTTGCTTTTCTTTTTACATTTACATTTTTTTTTGTTTAGCAGATACTTTTATTCAAAGTGACAAACGAGGACAACAGAAGCAATCAAAAACAACAAAGATACCCAAGCGCTATAACAACTCTCAGTCAGCTTAATGCAGTACACTAACATGTTTTTTTTTTTGTTAATTATATAGTAAATAAAAAAAATAAAACAGATACAATAGAAAAAAAATAGAGCAAGCTAATGTTAGAGGCCTTTTTATATGCGTTTATTAGAGTTTATTAATTATTTAATTATATATATATATATATTTTTTTTTTAAATGATAATATTTTATTTTCATTTCAGTTTTAGTTATTTAGTTGTAGTTTAGTGTTTTTTATATTTCAGTTAACATTTATCTTATTTCAAATATATTTTTTGTATTTTATTTTTGTTTTTGTACTTTTGTTGTATGTTAGGTGTACTTTTCATTACCTTTTTTTAGTGTCTTTATAGTTTTTATTCATATTATTATAGTTTTAGGTATTTCAGTACATCAAGTTAAACAATGAAAACATGAAAGTTTGTCTAAAAAAGTTTTTGGATATTTTATTTTAATTCTAGTAACAGATTTCTAAATGGTTTTAGTTATCATAACGTCAGCTCTGACGTTCTCCAAAGAAATGAAACAATTTCACATGATATAACTTAATCAACATACAGTCAGGCTAAAATCTCTTCTCTTCTCAGTGTTTGTGATGGTTTCTCTTCACATTCGTCTGAATCAGTGGAGGATCAGTGCTGGCAGTCACACAAAGCCTCAACATCATCCGCTAACCACAAACAACTCTGACTGCATTCATCCTCAACACTACAAACTAACCAGCACATATCACCTAGAAATCACATGCCCACAATGCAACTGAAGCTCGATGCACAAACAAGCAAAGCCAAAAGCTCCAGCAGGGCTCAGAATTAGACGCATTTGACTGTGTTAATGGGGATGTGGTGCAGAAAGTGTCGTATTATCACTGCTGGCAGCAGACGACCGTGCTATCAGCTGTGTGTGAGTGTGGCAATTTCTCAAGCCTCTTATTTGTGTGTCTCCTGCGGGTGCGTCTCGCTGGAGTCTCCCTAACCACTGCTGCTCCCCGGGCTCCCGCTCCAGTGTGTTTACCTAGACAGGCCACTTCTGTGTGTGTGTGTGTGTGTGTGCGCGTGCATGAAGGAGTGAGACGCAGAAAGCAGGAAAGGCACATTAAAATAATCACAGAGAGTGTTTGACTCGACTATCCTTCTAAACTCTAGCAGCTCATCAACATGAAGTCAACACACACTAGGTTTAACACATGCTCTTGGTCTTTACACAAAAAACAAAGCAAATAAATAATGCTCCTGTTTAACATAATCATATTTGTGATCGAGGTACATAGAGACACATTCACCATCTATCAATACCTCATGGACAACATCAAGTCAAAGAAAATATAAATCTTTCCAAACAAAATTAAAATGTATGCTCTAAAAATTACTATCTGAAAATAATTAAAAACTAAAAATTAACTAATTAATTAATAAACCTAAAACTAATAAAGTAAAAAAAACAAACATGGCAATAGCACATAAGAAAAATACTAGAAATTTAAATAAAAATACAAAAAATAAAAGTACTGTAACAAAAGCTCAAACTAAAATAATAACTAAAAATAATTGTAAAATATTTCATATTTAATTATTAATAAAAACTAGTATATAAAATAACATAAATACAACTGGCACAATGAATTAAACACTAAAACAAAACAAAACACAAAGACAGAACACAAAAGCAAAAATGTAAAATTATATATATATATATATATATAATTAAAATTATTATTATTATTTTTTTTCATAAAAATATAACCATTTATTTAAACAAATTAAAATTCAAAATACAAATAAAAAATATAATTGTCTCTCAATGATAGTACAATAACACTGACACACACACAGGAGTCTTATGGAGACGCACTGGAGGAAAGGAGTGCAGTAAACAGGAAGTGAGAACGGGGTCGCTCTGGTGTCTTTGGGGTCAAACAGCTAGACCAGAGTCAGGAAACAGTCCGGCCAACACAAACACGACACACGGAAAACACTTTTGTGTTTAAAACAAGACGTAATGCCATTATGACCTGGAGCAGAAAAACACGCTCGCAGATCTCCAGACTCACCATCATGTGCTCCTGATAGAACTGATCTCCGATCAGCTGGAGTTTCTGCCCGATCAGGCTCTCCACGCTCTCCGCTGGATCCATCACTTGCTGGTTCTGCCGGAGAACCTGGTCTGGAGGGCGAGAGCGGCTGGGAGGCGCTAGCAGCAGCAGGCCTGCGTTACCTTCAGGGAAAACAGCAATGACATCAGTACAGGTGATACAAGACACAAACTCTGGTTAATTCACTCGCAGACCTCCGGCCTAACCTGCTCTGTGTGACAGCTCACATTTTTTAGTGAAATGAACAATTTCCTTATCAGTGAAGGTTTGATGTGTTTAATGTTAGTCATGTGAGGTGGTGTGTGTGACACACAATGCAACTTTTATATTTGAGTAAAAACAGTACTAAATTGTTTTTTAAAAAAGTGCAAAAAAAAAAGTCATTTGTTAGTTTTTGGTAAAAACGCACTGTAGTGCATCACTAGTCAGTGTTTCACTCATCAGGAAGCCAGTGACTCTGAACACTAAACAGACTCCAGAAACAACACTACACCAGTTCATCACCAGAGTCAATGCTATTAATGAACTTCCCTCATTACTGCCAACAAGTGAGTGCTTCCCTGATGACAAGATCAGTCTGTTTAGAACACAAGCTCATATAATGCTGTACATCTCCATATCATTATGACATCTCAAAGTAAAGAGGACCCAGCTTGAGCTTGGCTGTGTTTTCATTGTGTTGAAGTGCTGAAGGTATCTTTCAACCACCTTCCTCAAAGAGTGTGTGCTCTACGATTTGGCTAAAGAAGTGCTAAAGAACCAGAGACGTGTAAAAATAAAGAGCAGAGATAGAAAAGGCCTCTGCGGTCTGAAAGCCATGAGTCATGAAGTTCTGACGTCGATCTTCACAGAAGTCAAACAGGAAGCTGCAGTGTCTGGGAACATTAACAACACGCTTTTTCAAGATTCACCACATGAAAACTTTTTTTTTTTTTTTAAATCTACAAAAAGAAATAGATAGTTTTGCAGTCACATAAACTAATGTAATGAGCTCTGAGGTTGATAAGTGACACCAGTGTATATACTACACTATACACTAGCCATGTACCTTTTTTTGCTTTAAATCAAAGCTCTGAGATTGCCAAATTACAACTTGAGGCATTTACATAATTTATATATTATTAAGACATATACGATTTGTCAGAGCTGGTAGTTTGGTCTCTCAAATGTTTTCACTTTGGAGTAAATGAACTGGAGCCACACTACAGCTCTATAAAGGAAATCTAGATTCTAGATCTTTGCTTACGTTTATAAAATCGAACCCTTGTGTTTGGTGTTACAAGCTCATTATAGACTTCCCAGCAGCACTGGTTCTGCTTCTGATCAAATAAGAGATGCATTGTGTGAGAGCATGTGAACGCTGCTGGTGTGGTTAGCATTGCAAAACGACTGGTTACACATGCAGGTAATGAAGCCGCTGAGGTGAGGAGTTACAGGCTCACCGTACAGAAGGCGTCTGGGCTCCACGTGCGCTCGGCAGGGCAGCATGCCGTTGGGTGATAGAGGGGCTCTCCCTGCTGTCTCGCTCTGCTTTATCGGAACGTGGGAGGAAGGCCAGTGCTGTAGACCCTTCCTGTGGACATCATCCTCATCCTCATCCATCAGCCGAGCTCCTCACCTGAACACAAGAGCAGAGGACGCTGGTCAGACAAACACAAAACAACACTGAAGGAGCTGTAGTGACCAATCGGCCAACATACATACATATATATATATATATATATATACACATACACACACACACACACAGAGTGGCATGCAAAAGTTTGGGCACTCCCTGCAGAATCTATGAAAGATTTGAACAAAATAAGAGAGATCATGCAAAATGCATGTACTGTCTGAGTAAGATATTTTGCATAAAAAAACAACGCGATGGAAGATACCTGCATGTTTCCTGGAAGACAAATCAAGAATTATTATTTATTTAGTATAAATTATTTTGATTTTGATTTTTATGTTATTTAGGCATTTATAAATTTTACATAAACTATTTATTTATGCCAAATTTTATGTTCAATTACTGAATATGGGATTTATTTTTTGATTTTTTGAAAGGATTCCCTTTCCACCATGGAATAAAAAATAAAAAAAGATTATTGCGTAATTCTTACAATTGCAAGATATTAAGTCAGAATTGAGTTATAAAGTCTCAATTGCGTTATAAAGTCCGAATTGCGAGTGAGATATAGTCAGAATTGTGAGTGATATATAGTCTGAATTGTGAGATATTCCCCCAGTTTCACAGACAAGGCTTAAGCTAGTCCCAGACTAAATTGCATGTTTGAGCTGTCTCAGATGAAGATATCTTGCTCTGGGATATCTTAAAACATGTCGGTGTCATTGTTCTGTGTTAAGATGCACACCTGTAATACTTTCTTATAAAGGCATTTTTGTAAAAGTTGCTTAAATACCATGATTTAACTAATGCCTAGTCCTGGCTTAAGCTAAACCCTGTTTGTGAAACCGGGCCATCAAGTCAGAAATGCAAGATTTTTTCTTTTTTTATTCAATGTTTCACCCGTTTGAAAAACACAAGTAAATGAAACAACAAAGTGTAAGACATTAAATACAGAAACATGAGTATAAATGTAGGTGCTGATCTTTCTTCACAGTAATAATACTGCATTTCACTGGAATTATGCAGTTCATGGGGATATAAATACTGTTGGACTGTTGCATGTCAGCACTCGATGTCGATGTAAAATCTGAAGTAAAACCCATCGCTAAGAGCATCAGCCATTGAAAAACCCATTTCGGTCAACCACTAAACAGCACACAAAAGATGTGTGAATGCTAGCTCTTACACACTCAAACTCAGAAGTACTTACACAAATGATATCTCTGAGTAATAACGGGGTGTTTCGGCCCAACCAGCCGCCCGTTTATGGCCCGTTAACAGCAGGATAATTAGACTAAAGATTAGTGTCTCTTGTGGTCACTGGCCGAACTGATTTAGATAAATAGCAGTGATGAAACCACATGCTCGGCTGCGGCAAGACGACAGGTTTGCTATATTTAACCTGGACGAGGTTTGGCGAGGCGAAGTCAGAAACCATCTCGCCTACACTTTCCATGTTCTGTGGCGAAGCTTTGGGGTCAGTGAAAAACGACGTCTCTGAGAGTCAGGAGCTCATAATGTTTGTCCAGTCAGTGTTAGAGCCACATTAGTGCGGGATACTGAAAATACACAAAGCCGCAGATCACTGTATTATTATAAACACTTATGTTTCACCTCACTAGTGCTCAAACAACATTACTTTCATCCATATTCTGTCAACTCTTACAACATACAGATGGGCGAATCTCATGAGCACTGTCAAAAACCAAAACAATAATTTATCATCATGTTCATCGTGTTTTTTTGATATTTTTAAGTGAACGTAATATATAGTTATACCACCAATTGTCAGTAGCCTATTGGAACGTGAAAATATTTGTATTACAAAAAATAATAACACACACATATATAATATATATATATATATATATATACATACATATAAATAAATATAAAACTGTTAGTATTTTAATAAGATATTCCAACTGAATTTATTTTATGCAAACTTGTAAATTATTTATTTATTTGTTTTAATTATTTAAATATTAAAAATAAAATAAAATATTATAGCCTATATATATATATTTATATATTTTTTTATTATACATGACATTTTTACAGAATGCATTGCCAATTTTCATTTAAAATTGCATTACAATAATTAACACTATATATTTTGCATTATAATAACAGCAAGTCTGGCAACTCTGCTTCAATTATCATTTTAAAAATTATATATATATATATATAAAAAAAGCTTTAGTTAGCAGCCTAAAACACTCTTCTTTGTCAAACTCTCACGGTAAACTCTTCAAAAAAAAATTGAAATAAACGCTTCATGTCACTTCTGAGCACCAGTCAGCATTATCTCAGGCCATACAGTATCTCACCCATCGGAAGTGTGTTGCTCAGAGGTGCGTGTGAACGTCCTGTGTGTGTGTGTGTGTGTGTGTGTGTGTGTGTAGAAGTACAGAAACACGTGTCACCCACCGCAAACTATCGCATCTGATTTCCTCAATGAGTGTAAAAGTGACGCTGCAAAAAGCAGAGCAACACGCAGCTCCCTCTACCGCTGCAGACACACACACACGACTGTCCATTCATGAGCGCAGTGTGGAATCAGTCTGAAAATCACCACGGCCTTACCAACTCAACTCCATCTGACCTCTTCAAAAAAACAACTGCAACAACATTACCAAAACTAACCCACAACAGACTCTCAACAGCAAACCACAGTTTCACATCTACAACCACTAATAAAGTGCACCATGCACTTCTGGACATGTTAAAATGTTATATAACTTAAAAATGCTATTTACTGTTTGATAATGTATAAATGGTATAAATATAGCAATTATCCAGTGCATGCATAAGAACTAATGCATGCATAAAAAAAGAACAATAAATGCATGCATGCATAAATTAATTAAATAAACAGTCACAAAAGAGAGTTAATATTTGGGAAATAAATACAAAATACCATGAAAAATAAATAATAATTATTTTTTTTACTTGTAGCACTTAATTAACCTGGTGGATTTATGCTGCTATTGTTTTGCATGCTGTGTTTTCTCTGTAGTGTACTTGTATGGTGTATTTAAGACACAATTTCTTAAGAGAAATCAAACTTGGCAAATAAACTTCGACTTCAAGTCGTTAACAGTGGCAGTGGAGTGATTTGTTAGTTGGTGACTGACGCCTCCCATAGAGCTTCTGTAGCACTACTGACCCATTGAGAAAACACACACACACACACACACACACAGCTCCGTAAATGAGTGACTGTAATGTGACTATAATAGGGTATAGACAATCAGTTCTTTATCTTTCTGGTCTTATTAAAGTTCTCATCTTCATATCTTAATGACATTACAGTAGTTCAACAACTCCATTATGCCACTGTTATCTTATCATAATGCCAGACATTAGAAATTACATGGAATACCAATAAAACACACTGACAGGCATAATAAAGTATTTATGACACCTGCCTCTAGCACTTTAGACCGTCAGTATTAACAAAAATCAGATCTGAGATGCGATCTTCTAAATAACCACAGGTCTGTGTCTCAAATCCTAGCGTGTGTCTTCCTAGACAGGATAAGTTTTGGTCCGCAAAGACTGTGTGATAAAAAGTTCAGAAACTTAGTGAGCTGACTGTAGAGTTGCTGCTGTCTATGTATGCTGACTGCGGAGCCGCTGCTGTCTATGTAGGCGGCTCGCTAGGGTTTGAAACACCGACAAAGTGCAGGTTTATACAACAACGACATCGGCTTCACAGATTTGTTTTATAGGTAAACGAAGCTTTGATTATATAGCATACACTTTAAATGGTAACTCACATTAAATGTTCCCAATAAACACGAGTGTCTACACAAATACATCCACCAACACAAGACTGCATTTATTCAGACGAATCAATAACACAACAAACGCCGTGGTATTTCCCTCACAGTGCCAACTTTAGACGCACTAACGTTATATGAGGACACGCGTCTTACCTCTGTCTTTGTCTCTTTCCCAGCTCGATAGAAACGTTGAAGTAAAAACAATCGCGTGAAGTGCAGAAATATCAGCTGCTCGCTCGCGTGCTGCGCTTCCCTCATCGGCTCACTTAATTCTGTCTGAGCCGAGCGCGCTCTCGTATTCCAGCGGCGAAGCGCCGCCCGGCGCTGACGTCACGTGGGCGCACACGCACAAGTACACACACTCTAAAAGGGACAGGGGCACTTTAACGAAGATGTTCTAATGACGTGATTGTTTTGCACACAACATTGCCAAAATATCAACCCAAAAGCAATTTTGGATTTGCATTTAAAAGTGCAAAATAATATATATATAAAAAAATGTCCGTTTTCTTTTATTATTATTCTTATTATAATGATCATTTTTGTTGTTTTTGTTTTTCCACCCTGAATATTTATTTATTTAATATTTAACTTATTTAACAATAATACAATTAAGTAAAATAAAATGTTTAACATATTTAAAATATTTATTTTTATGCCTTTTCCACCCTGAAATGTATTTATTTGAGTGTAAATGATTTATTATGTGAGATTAATTATACACATTTATATATACAAAATATCTAAATTCAGAATTCAGTGCTTAAATATTCAACAAGACATCATTACGTATTAACAATGCACTCTTCTTTCGACATACACAGACATCAATAAATATAGAAATGCAAGCAGTTATGTTTTTTCTTGTTGGGAAAATGGAGTCCAATAATGCAAGTCAGCAAGTTAATTTGCTCATGAATTGGGACATTGTTTAATGTGTTGTTTTATACAAGTGGTGTTAAAATAGACACTTAATTGAAGTCATTGTAAGACTGAGTCCTGCTGTGCTTTTGTGTGCAGCTCTATTGTCATGCGCTTTTCACAAATGGCCCAGATAATTACTTACTGACAGGAGATTGTATCTTCAGTTCATAATCTATTGTGCAAAGTGTAAGGTTTACTCTAAGGTCAGTAGATCTTAGATCATACTGTAGATGAACTGCACATTGAGCATTACTCATTTACTGAGAATACATGCATACTGCGCCGTATCATTCAGGAAGAATCTGCACATGTGCCTTTAAGACTGTCAATCATGTGACCCGCGGCCAATCAGAGCGTTTGTTTTGGTCCTGCCCTGCTGCGCTGTATTCACACACGTGGCTGGGAAATTCCCACAGCTGTAGTGTTTGCGGTTTCTCTGCGAATTCATCATATGATGTTTTACTCCAACACATAGACTTCATATGAGAGCTAGGTGATTTCACTTCACCACTAAACAAATGACCACAGGTGTTATACTGAGCATTTCTGAGTTTTTTTGAGTCACACAGACTAATACAGCGGAAAGAGCAGCTTTGCAGTGGACGGGAGTTTTTCTTTGTAAAAATGTTTTGTCATTAGTATATACTGGAGATCAGTAAATAAACGTCACATTTAGTTGTCTTACATTTCCCATCATAAGACAAATGCAATGATGGTAAATTATTACAGTGTTTCATGTGACAGATTTTCTCATTTGTGTGTCCTTTTAACAGGAAGTAGTTTGAAATTTGTTTCTCGAAAGAAAGAAAATAATTGGTCTGTAATCATGTACATTTGTAGGTCAAGTACTTCCAGTTCCTGAAGTCTCTGGGTATTTGGTTTATTTATCAGTAAAATGTATTTATTTATAAATAAATGTAAATAAATAAATTTATTTATAATAAAAAAAATATTTATAATTTATTTAAAACGTATTCAGTTCATTGCAGAAATCTGATCTGTTTTGACAAATACGCATGACATTACATTTATTCGTTTGTTTACGTTAAAATTGTTTCATCCAAACGCATGGAAATTTTGTATAGAATTCAAATACATAAATCCTATATTCAGGCCTAAATATTTTTTGGAGTGTATCAACAATCACAAGGGTTAAAACTGAACTCAGTGTGAAATACTGTGTAAAACACATGATGCCAGAGTTGTTTTGTTGCTAAAACACGTCACTCGTGTAAGCGCGGCTAAAGGTAACTTTATACATTTGAGCGATTGCGCGGTTTGACCTGAGTAAACCATGTCAACCAGATGAGTGTTTGTTTTGGTGGTTGTTAAGCCACGTGTGTTTGGTTTTTTATTCGGCCAGACGAATGTAATCTTGATTCTGATAACAAACACTGTGCAAACTCTGGATCTCTCAACATCTCTTTCTGAACACACGCTGAAGTCTCATGAAATATTAATTCGGTCGCGAGTGTTTGTGCGAACGACCGTCTGTGAGGGAATGTGAGGTCATCGCGTGACCCAGCTGTCCAAGTGTTTATTGATCAGTTCAAAGCCCCCGAGGGTGGAGAAGGGCAGATCATAACACTGCCCTGAACCGGCCGGGACACACCACTACATCAGCTGTGTTTGGACAGAAACTCAAACAGAAGCCGCAGGACACTTTTATTACTCTGAGCTCAGATACAGAGCGCCATTAAAGCAACAGAGCAAATCTGCTCACTCTCAGGCCATCAGAGATCTGCATCAGTGTCTCAGCAATGGATGTGAATGGGTGCCGTCAGAATGAGAGTCTGTAAAAAACATCACAATAATCCACAGCACTGCAGTCCATCAGTTAACATCTGACAAAAGATCAAACTAATCCAGCGTTAAGATGTTTTTAACTCAAATATGAGTCTATGATCTATAATAACGCTTCCTGCAGTGAAAAAGTGTTCTGCTGTGAATCAGGAGAGAAATCTGCACAGATCCAGCAGAGTTTATAAAGCGTTTAGCCCTAAACTAATATGTGACTGGATTTTAATGAGAGAGACAACAGGGGATGCACTTTTTCACAAAGGAAGTCTTATTATGCATTATTATCATATTATGCATTATAGATTTTAGTTAGAAACAACAATTTAAATGTGAAAACGTTTTATGTGTTTAATCATAAATGTAAATATTTATTTACATATTTATGCATTCATGCAATGTATGCATTTATTTATATTTGTTTATATATATATAAACATATATATAAAAATGAAGTACAATACGAATGCAAGAAATCAAATCAAATGCAAGAAAAATGCAATTAAATCAAATGCAATAAATTCTAAAATAGCACAAAAAATGCAAAGCAAAGCCTTTTTTTTCAACCTTATTTTATGGTATGGTAAATTACAGTATATAATAATTTTTCATGTATGCTCATATTATTCTTATTTAAATGATATATCAATGGATAAATGTTAGTTGTGTTTTATATACTGTAGTATGTTACGGTCATTCCTGGCTGTGGAGTAAGCATCTCTGACTAAGCAGAACTCATCGTTACACACGACAAACTCTGAGATGCTTTTTAAAGAACTAAAATTGTGCAAGAAACATATGACAGCGTTACCCCTTTCTTCCAGTCCACACACACACACACACACACGTTTGTTTTTGTGATTTATGGGGACTCTTCATAGGTGTAATGGTGTTTCTACTGTACAGACTGTATGTGGTATTGTCCTAC
>JAUMHR010000072.1:3024433-3038448 GCA_032361145.1 Enteromius fasciolatus | reverse complement strand
ATTTATAAACTTGTTTCCTCATGGAGACCTAACTAATGTCCCACAAGATCAACATTTACTGATATTCCTATCTTTGTGGAGACAATTGGTCCTCATAAGGTGATAAACACCAGGTGCACACACACACACACACACACACACACACACTCTCTCTCTCTCTTTCTCTCCTTTATACATACACACACGTACACTCGCTAGTGAAATCTTACTCCTTTTGTTCATTCTTCCTGTTGCCTTCCCTCCTGAACCAGAGATGCCGGTTTGACTCCAGAGTTCATATGGAGTTTGCTGAAGTCCTGCCAAAACATTGGCTGTGATCAAGTTCATGCCTGGGACACAGATACAGATCTCTATAGAATACACACACACACACACATGCACAAGCACTCACACTCTCCTTTCTCTCTCTTACACACATACGCACACACATACTCTCTCTCTCTCTCTCTCTCATGTTGTATTTCCATGTTTTATGGGGTCTCTCCATAGGTGTAATGGTGTTTCTACTGTACAGACACCAAAACCTACCCCTTACAGGAAAAGAAAGAGAGAGAAAGTAAAAGCAGGTTCTCTGTAATTCTTGCTCAGTCTTAAGAATCACGGTTAAAACTACATTTCGACATTTTCTGCAGAAAATCTGCGGAGTTATGAGTCATAATGTCAGGATGTTCCGGATGATTTCCAGCGTGTTTCTCACCTCACATCTCTGTATCTTCTGGTCTGTAGATACAGCTCGGGTCTGGAGTGTGTGACACCGGTGACATCATTCAGTGCTTTATCAGGGCGATTGAGAAGAGCAATAAGGGCATGTGACACACATTTATTACAGACGTCTTATCTGGCTCTTCACAATCATAAATTCATAAGCATCGGATGAAATAGCAGCACAGCGGCAGACGCTGAACAAACACAGACTGACTCCTCTACATCATCTACAGAGTCGTGATGGGCTTTTCACCGAGCAAATCATTAAACAGCATCAGAGCTTATCACCAACAGACACGCCATTGTGAGCTTTTACACGCTATAGAGACCGCCAAATCAAATAAAGATACTAGAAGAGGACGTTTCTCAAGATTAAATACAAAATACAGAACAAACATGTGATGCATTTTCAAATGTGATCAAATCAATTGTGATAAAAGCAAAAAAAGAAATAAAATAAAAACTGGAAAAAACAAACAAACTAAAATTTGAGGTAATAAAATACAAAAATAATCAAATAAACATAATAATGTTAGAAATAAAGTGCACATCTCTAAATAGATAATAATAAAATCTGATGCAATGCAGTGAATGTACTCCATTAAAAGACATACAGCAGCATGAATAATAACGATGGCTGGAGGACGGTGAATGCTGTGACCTGATGAATGACCGTCATTAGTAGACGATGTTTGTCTTTCTAGAGCTGTGCTGAAACTAAACTCAATCATTCATGGGTCTTCTTCACTCTGTTCAAACTCTGTTACTATGGCAACAGCAGGCGGAATAAAGCCGTCTGATGGCCACTGGGCTCTGATGGCAACAGCTCCATCATTGGTCCGGTGTGACGGCGGAGGATGTGTGTGTAAACACTGCTCTTCTGATGAGGCTATACACATCATTCATGATTGCATCAGAAACCACAGAGAGAACTCACACACAGCCGCACAATCACATGCTCCACTTCCTCTACAGCTTGTGCACAGCTTGTGAACTCTGTCTTAAGATTCAAATGAATTCCATATGAAGTGCATCATTGACTTCACACTGACAGATAATATAAAATAAAATAAAATGTAGAACATAAAACATGAAGCAGTACAATGCAAACAAAACAAAACAAAATGAGAAAAAATAAAATGAAAGAGCATAAAAATAATTGCAATGCAATAAAAACATAGACAAAAATAAATTAAAATAAATACAAAATGTAATATTTTTTTAAATAAAACATAGCAGTACAATGCAAATAAATGAAAATTATAAACAATGTAATTTAATAAAATACGAATAAAATAAAAATAAAATAAAATGAAAAATAAATAATGAGAAAATAAAATGAAATTCATAAAATCAAATACACACTTCAATAAAATAAAATGCAAACCAATGTAATGTAATTAAAAAAAAACTCAAATGCAAAGAATAGCAAAATAATAATAATATCAATAAATGAAATAATAAAATAAAAATAATATCAATAAATAAATAAATAAAATTATAAAATGCTACAAAATGTACTGTATGCAGATCTGGCCCGTGGATGAATGTGTCATATAAAACAGATCTGGTGTGTTTGCTCAATTAAAGATGCCCTTTGATGTGTGAAGCCTTTAGCATGTTAGAATTATTACATTACATTGTATATAACATACAGTATTAATGAATATTAATTATGCAAATAAATATTTGCATTTTAATACATACACTCACCACTTGTATTTTCTTCAAAAAACAAGATCTAATTGCATATTCTTGTTTCTTATAAGTAAAATTATATTTATTAATATTACCATAATATTATTATTAGTTGCAGTACTAGATATTGTGAGAATTTTGAAACCAGAAAAAAAAAAACACACACACACACACACACACACACACACACATTTTCTATAACAATAACAACAACAACAAATAAATATTGCAACAAAATTAATAGAAACATAACTTTGGTGCAATTTTTGGCCAATCATTTCATATAAGATGATGCATGTAATCAGGGTTGTTATTGCAAATTAAATGAAACTATTAAATACAGTATATTATCTATTATTTGGGTAAAGCAGAAAATACAAATAATAGACTAGAAAAAAACAAACAAACAAAAAAAAACCTGTTGTGTTGCCTTGGCAAGTTATATTCATATATTCATAATTTTAACCTAAATAATAAAGACATAACCTAAATAGTAAACATATAATACAAATAAATAATTTTAAAAAGACACAACAAAATGTAGAAATGTTATTGACAAATAACAGTTAGGTGTACAATTGCTATAAATAAAAAATATATAAAATTGAACTAAAATAAAAAATACAATTTTTAATTAATTAATACTATTTTAATATAACATATTAATTAAAAAATAAAAATAAAAAAACTAAATGATTGAAGAACGGAGATTAAACAGAAAAAAGCTAATTAAATTTAAGTTAAACCTTAACAGTAATATAAAATAAAATAATAAGCTAATTAAAAATCTGAAATAAGCCTTATATGTGTATATATATATATATATATATATATATATAAATAAATACACACTGGTCTGTGTACGGAGCCAGTCACACATAAACTGTCATGAGCGGATCAGGCCAGGACAAACATGGCTGTCAGTCATCTCGGGTGAAGCTGTGTGAATTATTGAAGCGGGCGGGCGAGGGTCATGTGGGTCTGTGACCGCGGACAGACAGATAGCGGCTGGAGATCTGTCCGTCTCTCTCTTATTAAAGCAATGACACCTGATCTGTGCAGGTAACAGAGCGCCAGACAGAAGAGCAGCGACTGTCTGGAAAACACACACTCTCTCTCTCACACACACACACACACACACACACACACATCAGACCGATCTCAGGTGCTCCGACCAAATCTGTTCAGTCCAAAACAGCACCTTACGATCACATCTGTGATGCTCAGTGCTGTGATGCTTGCTCTGGATTCATGCTCGGAAAGAAAAAGAAATCCAGAGCAACATGTGAAAGCTACTGATCGTTTCCTAACTGGACATTATCTGTTAAGTTTACAGACGTCTCCATTAAACCTAGAACATATCACGTGCAATGCAACCAGCCATTAAAAAAAAACTCAACAAAATGAAACAAAACTAAGCAAAACCTAAACTAAACGAAAGCAATAAATAAACAAATATATAGTAAAATAATAATAATTTAAAAAAAATAATAAAATAAATAAAACATGAAGCAGCACAATGCAAGTGAAATAAAATAAAATGCAGAGCAATATAATAAAATATAATACAAAAATTGAATGTCCTGTTTTTAGCTTAGGAAATATCCAAAAATACAAAAGAAAAATACAGACATGAATAACTAAATGTTTTCAATTCCTGAATTCAAATCCTTTGAGATTTGTTTTGTAGTGCATGTAAACCTTTTGATTAAAAAAATATCTCCTTCTGTATAGACGTATTAATAAAAATAAAAAAATACACAAACTACAAATTATAGTCAAAACAGGAAATATAAAAGTAAAATCTAATGATCAAAAATATTAACTACAGTTGTATAGACTCAAACTGACTGAAATGAAAGCAGCACCTCTTGAATCAAGAGCAGCTGCAGGTCAAAGGTCAGAATCTGACCACAGTCTCTCACCGACTCACTTTAATGTGTTCATTCAGTCTTTTGACGCTCATCTGTGATGTGTTTCCAGTCTGACTTGTTCTGTCATGTTCACAGATCTCATTCACACTAATTAGCAGCCATCGTTCGGCCTTTTGTTGCTCTGACCTCGGAGAGCCAGAACCAGATCAACAGGTTTGAAAAGCTTTCCCTGCTTTAATCTCCCTACACAAGCACTGATTTACAGAGGAGTACAACAACAGCCTAAAACAACAGCAAACATCACAGGACTAGCTCTTTGGAAACTATATTAAACAAATTAGGACATATAAATAATTACTACACTGTAAAAAAATTAATAAAATAATATATATATTAAATAATATAATATTTTTGAATGTTAAATGAATATAGTGCGATATATGAAAGTATGTTTAATGAGAAAATTCTCATTCAGTTTTCCTGTAAATGTCACATTCAGTTTAATGTGTTCATTGGAATTCCTTTGTGATTTATTAACCATTTCTACACAAGTTTTACCCATGCTGCTAATTTTTAATAGAAGTTGTGTTTGAAAGAGGTATTAAGAGGAAAGTGTGATGCTTTGAAGCCTGAAGAGTTACAAAAGATCAGATGCACAGCGGGGTGTGTGTGTGTGTGCGTGTGTTCTGACCCATCAACCTCCCCTAAAAAGACACTTTTGAGTGTATTGTGTGCTCATGAAAGGCGTCGAACACACTGCTGAGTTTCAACAATGGACCACCAGAGAGGACTGTCCATCACCAGGGAGTTAAACAAGCTAAAGTTACAGAGGAATACTAACGCTTTACTAATAACACTAATTCAACTAAAGAAATAGTTCAGACAACAATTAAAATCTGCTAAGAATTTACTCAAGATGTGTAGATGAGTTTGTGTCTTCATCAGATCTGGAGAAACGTGTCTCTGCATCAGTGTGTCAGTAATGAAAGTGAATGGGTGCCGTCAGAATGAGAGTCTGATAAAAACATCACAATAGTCCACAGCTCTCCAGTCCATCGGTAAACATCTGGAGAAGACAGAAGCTCTAAAGTTTAAAGCTGTTTTATAAACACTGCTTGATCTCTCTCCTGATTCAGACCAGAACACTTCTTCACTGGAGGAAGCGTTATTATGGATCATATTTGAGTTCAAAACATCTTAATGCTGTATTAGTTTGATCTTGTGTCTTCTCCAGATGTTCACTGAAGGACTGGAGTGCTGTGGATTATTCTGATGTTTTTATCAGACTCACATTCTGACGGCACCCATTCACATCGATTGCTGAGACACATTTCTCCCGATCTGATGAAGAAACAAACTCCTCCTGATCTTAGATGAATATTCTCAGATGAACTATTGCTTGAATAATTTGAGAGTGGAGGTCTGTGTTTGGTTGTGGCTCATATTAATGCATGCTTAATAACTCTGCTGAAGGTTATTTACCGGTTTATTCTCTGTGAATGTCTGAAGCGAGTGGGCTCTGTGAGAGCGTCTCTCAACAGCTGCTTGTTATTCTGACTGGAGCGGATCGTATCGGATCTGGTGTCAGGCTTTAGTCCAGCTACTAAACATGTATCTGCCACCATTAATATTTAATCAGGCACATTATTGGCCAACACTGTTAGGAGGAGACGGGCCCAGTCTTGACACCACACGAGAGTTCAAACACTGAAACACACACACACACACACACACACAAAAGCTCATTGCCAAATTATGTAGTTTGAAAAGTCCAACTGCAACCACACACACACACAACACGTGCACACACACATCTGGAGAACAATTAAAGTACTTGAGTAAATGTACAGTAAAGTAAAGAAAAAAATCTTTGCTGGAAAAAGTTATTTTCAGCTTTACTTGAGAAAATAATAATTAAAAAAAAAATAGCATGAAATATAGTGCAGATATTTATTGTGCATCAATCTGAAAATAAAAGTTGTATTACCGAAACATATACTCTACCAGAGCTTAAAATGTCTGTTTAATAAAATATGAATTTAACTGAATTCAAGTGTTAAAAAATAAAATTTAATGAGAAAAACTAAACTATGCTTTAATGAAACACAGTGGCATAAACAATTTTCATTAACATGTATTGTCCCTATATTAAAACAAACAAATAAAGTATAAATACTAATTATGATATTATGCTTTAGAATCTAGTAAAGTAAAAAAATACAGATATGGGAAAATTATATTTATAAAAAATAAATAGCAATTAAAATAATAATCAAAATCTAGATCTTTCTAAAAACCAAAATCCAAACTTAATGTAAAATAATAATTAAAAGGGAAAAGAAAACTCTACAGAAGTTAAGATTTGAAGTTATTAAATCAAAACAATACCTGTGTTCTTGTCTTAGGACAACTTTGATCCACTTCTAATCGTGACTGCTGTATGTTCATGTACACGCTACACATGTACTATTTGATGCAAACATGAGTGAAATTAAACAGAAAAAGTATTGTCTAGTCAAATGTCATTAAATAATTAAAAAAATTAAATAAAACATTTAAAGTGTGTGAGCAAAACAAACCAGACTGCAATTTAAAAACAAACAAAAAAACAAATAGCTCATGGCGAACGCAGAGGTTAATTATGATTGAATAAATATAAATAATAAATGTTTCTGGTAATAAAATATTAATAAATGATTTGTGCTTCATGCTAAATATCGGTGTGTGTTGGTTGTCACTTGGTGTAAAATGTTCGTAACAGCAGAGAGGAGAACGGCTCTAGATGCTCATTATCTTCATTCCAGAGAACAATAAAACACTCAGAGGACAAATCCACACGACTGCTTCTGTCTGGAGACTTTATAGAGCCGTCAAACTCACCTTTGACCTTTCAAATTCTTCCTGATCATACCTTCCCTCGAGAACTAAACAACTGCAGCAGATTGTGAACAGAACATCACGTCTTCTGTCTCTGAGTGATAGTTTTATCCAGTAATCGTAGAAATGCTCTGGTGTCAGATCTGGACTGTAAGCGTCAGAATAACTTTGGTCATGTCTCCAGATGATCTCTTTCTGGACTGAAGCAGCTCAGCTTTACTTGATTCTCCATCAATCATTTTCGAGAAGAACCTGATCATCAGACTCTTTTGAGGAGCTTTACTTTCACTGTTCCTCAGCGGAGCAATGATCTTCACAAGCCTCCAAAACATCTTCTGAGGAGCCTTTACTTCTTCATCTCAGCATCAGCACTGGATTATATGTTTGATCATTATACGTCATCTTACTGAGACATTACTGAATCATTTTATGTCAGTATATAATATATAAAACAATCTCTCAGTATATGTCACTAGCTTCATCACAGGCTTTAAATATGTCAGTGAAATGTTTTGTGACATTATGATTGCGCTCGGTCCGCAGCGCCGGCTTCTCCTGGAGTCATTCTGGGCAATTTGTACTTACAGCCGTGAGAATAATTATCCAGCTTTCCTCGGCCAGACGAAGCCGGCTCTCGGCCAGCAGTAACTCAAAGCCGACTGCTGAAAAATGCAGGAGCTATTAAACAAAAAAGCTCTCTAATATCTCCTTTCTAGCTGTGAGTCAACAGGTTTACCTGTCCCAGGGGTGTTTACCTGCATCTGTGTGTGTGTGTGTGTGTGTGTAAACTAATAGAGGCTGCGGTCAGAGGCGTGTTCACATGCTAATGGCATCTGATGAGTCATTGTGTGGTGAATAGCATCAGTCCGGCTCTCCAAATATTCTCCTTGTGTTTAGTTTGGGAATTTCCCAGTAATGTGCTATAGATAGCTCTCCTCCTCCTCCTCATACGCAGGAAGGGATAACACTCACAAAAATTCAACAAAAACAAACACTTCACTCTTCCTTATGTCGTTCCAGACTTGTAGGACTTTCTTTTATCTGGAGAACAAAACAGAAGATGTTTAGCAGAATGTCCACTCTGCACTTTTCCTCCTGAAATCACATTTCTCTGAGATGCCAAACTTCAAACCACAACAAAAACATGTCTGGAATAGCATCACAGTTCACAAATAACTCCAAAGAGATGGCATGCAATCACTGATACACTAATGCAGTTTTTGTTAATGTCTTTAATCCTAACATCTTATCAATTTTAATTATTTATTGTTAAATGTCTACATAGTTTTTACTCATTTGTATTTCAGCTTTAGTCATTATTAATTTTGTTCGTATTGCATTTATTTTTATTATATAATATATATATAAATTAGGGCTGTCAAATTATCAAATTAGTAATCAAATTAATCAATTTTCAGTGGATTAATCACTATTAATCACTATTTGCATCATTTTTGTTTTTTTTCTGAAATGCATACCAAAAGAAAAATAACAGGACACAGATACATCATTTTCATATCATGTCTGTTTATTAACACAGCCAAATAATGGTGCTTTAAATCAAGCTGAAACAAACTACACACCATAATATTTGTCTTTGCAATGAGAACAATCTTGTATCTTTAGCCTGACCGAAGCATTCACAAAGCCGCTGTCAGCAAGACTCACTCCGGTTTCACACTGCACGCGCAAGCGGTGCGTATTTTGACGGTGCCCATGTTAACGGATGAGATCTTTCACACATCACGGGCCGGTGCGACAGCGCATAGCAGTGCCGCGATAGTTTCAGCGTCGACTCTATTTTTGCTGCACCGCTTACGCTGAATAAAGTGCGTTGTTCTTGATCTAAACTGGCACGGTTAACATGAAAAGTAACACATTTTACCATAAAATTGTGTACTTGATTGTGTTTCGTGTTTCACACTCACCATGAAAAATAAAATACACAAAAACAAATCACTAAAACGAGTTTTTGCCCAAACTTCTGAATAAAACTAGAGGCATTTGTTAGAACAATCAGCCCGCACTGCTCCTGCTCTCCATACGCGCCGCTTACATCCCAATGGTTGTTGTTTTGCCCTCGATGTCCCGCTTAACGTTACATGGAACAGACAGGAATTGTTCTTTACAAGCCTCTGCAAAATGACGCTCCTCAGTTTTTATTATAAGGTGTGTTCGACTTCATGCGGCGCCGTAAGAAATTGGCTGCCGCCTTACAAAACAATGCATTCTGGGAAGATCATTTGTCTGACTTTGATCGGTGCCGCAGCCGCCTTTCGATCACATGTGCCAAAAAAAAACGGTAATTGTTGTCCCACTTTGCTGACAAATAATTCGTCACACTGCGCATGCTTGAAATGTGTTAAATAAATTGACGTAATGAACAATGAAAAATAATTAATGTCATTAACGCGTTATTTTGACAGCCCTAATATAAATATATTTTATTAAATATATTTATTTTTATAATCTTTCATCAAATTATTATCATTTTTAGAATACTTTTTATTTTCCATTTTATTATCATTTGTTACTTATTTTTAGCTATTTTTTAAGCTACATTTCAAAAAATGAGAAATGCTGCCTTGTCAACTAACTACAATAAAATAAGTGTGTTTGATATTTTATTGTTTATTTTGTGATGAACTCAAGTCAGGATGTGTGAAAAGACAAGAACAATATGTAGATGGGAGTCATTGAGAATTAATAATAATTTAGAATATATACTTTAGAATATGCAAAAATAAAAGATTACTTGTCTACGATTTAAAAAGAAATTCTATTTTATTGTTTCTACTTTCTTCATTCAGCATGTAACTTTCTTCAGAATCCGTTTCTGAGTCAAAACAGTTTTTCAGTGAATGAAGTCACACGTGAGGTTTAGTGAATGATGACAGAACTTATCCTGGGAATAAACGACCTCTTTAAGCTTGATTTACTCGTAATGATCTCATAAATAGTTTTTCAACAGCTCTGTTTAATAATTTCAATCACTTTTGAAGTGTTTTGTTGTTTATCATGACGTCTCTCCAGGAGAATCATATCATATGTCGTATATTCAGCGTGAGGTCATGTATTTGTGTGCTGCTGGATGAAGCATGAGCTCATTTCCTGCAGAAAGCTAAAGTTAAACATGACACCACTTCTTTGAGAATTTCATCTATTTCATTAATTCACAAAGAAACAGCAAGTTATGCATTGAACATGAAATTCAGAAGTAGAAAAAACAAAGTCAGTTGCATTGAACCTAGATTACTGAATGTAAGAACTGCTGGTCGGGTTCACTCAGACATTGCTCCTTAACTGCACAAAGAATAACAAGGAATCGTCATTTTACACTGAGAAAAAAATACTTTGAAACAATTTTCAATCAGAAATTACAAGTAAATTTCATATACTGTATAAGTACCATGAAATGCCCAGTAACACTGAATCAGACATAACAGTTTGAAAAGATGAATACATTTTTGTCCAAATTCTGTCCAAAAAAGTGCTTAAGTGGTTAAATTAAGTTAAGTTAAATTAGTGAAATAGAAAGACTGACAGTATTTTACTGTAAAGTAATACTCCAATAATGTTTTATTTACAAAATAATTTTTAAAAAAGTCTAGTATTGTTGATATGTATGTATAGTTTTTATATATTTTATTTAATTTTATAATATTACTATTGTTTTCATTTTAGTTAAAATTTTAGTAATTGTGATATGTTTTGGATCAGTTTTTAAATACGTCTAATATGTTTTTATTAATTAATTAGATAATTTTATATGTGACCCTGGACCACAAAAGGGAACAAAAAAATGTAAACATTGAGAAAATCACCTTTAAAGTTGTCTAAATTAAGTTCTTAGCAATGCATATTACTAATAAAAAAATTAGGTTTTAATAAATTTATAAATATGGGAGGAAATAGAACATGATCTTTAATATCCTAATGATTTTAAGCATGATGATGTTTTTGGATACTGCTACAAATATAGTTCACTTTCAAATGAAAATTTCCTGATAATTTATTTACTGCCACTAAAGGTTTCAACAAAAACCTTCTTTTGACTGAAGAAGGAAATACAAACATCTTGGATGACATGAGAGTGAGTAAATTATTAGGACATCATTGGAAAGTGAACTAATCCTTTAAGACTGAAGGCTCAGGCTCATTTTAAACTAAACAAGACTAGAAATGTTCCCTAGGCAACAAGATTAAATACATTTTAGTTAATTTCAGTTGTATTTTTAAGTAATAAAAAAGATGTATGGTTTTAGTTTTATAATCATAACCCTGAAATGCACAAATTAAATCGCATTGGATATGTAGGATTTTTTTTTTTTTTTGCAAAACATGCTCCAAAAATCTTGTTTTTACAGTTTAATCTATGTTTATTTGTCCAGCATCTTTCACATTATATCAATTCAACACAGCTTCTCAGAAAAGGCTTGTTTCTACAACAGCGTACAAATGAAGTTATAACAATACTCGATCACGCTTATGTAGATGTCTGGATCAGATGGACAGGTGCGTATGAGATGTTTGGGCTCAGACCAAAGTCAGATGAGGTAGAAGTGTAAACAACACATTTAAGTGTCATTTGACCTGAGGAGGGAACAGGTAATCAGAGACTGACTTCAGTAAAGCTGCTTCTCATTTCACCGCAGTAATACCATCACAAGACGACTGCCGACAGGCCAGAAGAGAGAAAGTCACTCGCCCTGCCAGACACACACACAATCGCAGCGACTCAGTATATAACGCGCGTCTATCTGCTCCAATGATCTTAGGCTGTTCATTTATTCAGTTCGCTCAGTTTCAAATAATGGTCATATTATCATGCTGCAACGATAAAAAACATGCTTGAGTTACTGTAATGAATATGGTGGAGGTGTTGGGCGCTATAACTCTGAATTATTCATCTGCAAACGACTGTCGATAATAAAGACGGAAAGAGAAAATCAATCAGGAGTTGGTGAAATTTTATCCATATCAGGAGGAGATTCACGCAGCATATCAATCGGTGGAGGTCTCTTAATGTATATGCATTAATTATTCAAAACATGAGCTCTTCAAGATCCCTAGACTAGTGGGTTTTTGTAGCATTGATGGTGTTGATTTGCCTGCCGCTGGTCAGACAGACGTTATTGAAGGGTCATTGGTTAGCAGTGACCTGTAGACTGGGTAGAGAAATGATGTCAGATTCTTTGAGACTTGGAAAACAAAAGTATTGTCAATCAGCTGCGGCTAGACAGACCATCAGCAACTCAGACGAGCTCTTAGACAAGCCGTTTAAAGGAATAGATCACCTCCAAATCTCCTTCCTTCATCAGATTTGGAGAAATGAAGCATTCCTCAGCGCTGGATGCTCTGCAGTGAATGGGTGCCGTCAGAATGAGAGTCTTCTAAAAACATCAGAATAATCCACAGCACTCCAGTCCATCAGTTAACATCTGGAGAAGACAGAAGATCAAACTAATCCAGCATTAAGATGTCTAAAATATGAGTCCACTTCCTCCAGTGAAAAAAGTCACATACTGTACACTTTTTCACTGGAGGAAGCGTTATTATTGATTATGAACTCATATTGTAGACAGTAAAAATGTCTTAATGCTGTATTTGTTTCGTCTTTGGTCTTCTCTAGATGTTAACTGATGGACTGGAGTGCTGTGGATTATTGTGATGTTCTTATCAGACTCTCATTCCGACGGCACCCATTCATTTTCATCGCTGAGACACTGATGCAGAGACACATTTCTCCAGATCTGATGAAGAAACAAACTCATCCAAATCTTGAATAACCTGAGAGTGAACACATTTTCAGCAAACCATACTGGACTGTACATTTTTCGGCTTTTTATTGTTAATATTATCTATATTGTGCAAAAAACAAACTAAACAAAAAATCAAGATATGTTTATTTCAGATGCATAAGTAAAAAACAAAAACTAAAAAGCAATGTTTATGTAAGAATTTAGCAGCCAGTGGGGCTTGAAAGACATGAAAACTATAAAGAAAAGAGGCATTTGTGAAAAGCTCCTGCGGTGTTTCAGACACCTGATCTGATGAATCAACAGACAAGCGGCTGAAGATAACATGATCATTGGGGTTTTTCTCTGAAAACGCTCTGCGGAATTGTGTTTGACTTCAACCTCAAACAGTAGAGGAGCGTGTGTGAGGGGAAATACCGTGTGTCAGGTGGGATGATGTTGAGCATGAGAACCACATTACAGAATGAAGCATGACATCACCTGCTGTGCTCCAGGAAAGATTGTGTGACCGAACGTCAGGAAAATTCACACTGTTTCTCCTTAAAACAATGGTGTACGAAACATTATTTAGTTTCCACTTTAAATTAAGATTACTTGTCTTGCCTTATTGACAAATATGTTTTTGTTTTTTTAAAGCAAAACCTCACTAAACCTTTTCAGAAAATAAATAATTGTGCTTCTCAAGCAAATGTATCTTGGTTTACACTGGAAAACAGCACTGAGTAAGAAAATTGTCTATATTCACAGAAATAATTCCCCTATTGTCCTGGTAAACCTATAAAAAGAGGAAATGTTTTATTTATTCTGACTTTCATCTGTATATTCTACTTTATTAAGCCATATTTATTAAATCACATTTTGACTCGAATGCCTGCATTTATATTAAAAATGTGTTTTAATTTACTTGAAAAAAAAAACCAACAACAAAAAACAGTGGGTATAGTGGTACAGTGGATCTTTGTTATATTGCAGCCATTTGCTAAAATAATTTAAGATTTGACAATCGAATTATTGACATTTTTGCAGATTTATTAAAAAAGGAAGACTGAAATAGCACATGGTCGTAAGTATTCAGACCTGCAGATTTGCTGTGACACTCATA
>JAUMHR010000072.1:2999178-3012890 GCA_032361145.1 Enteromius fasciolatus | reverse complement strand
TTTACTGGAGTAATATTTTATAGTATGGATCTGTACTTTTACTCAAGTACTTGATCTGTGTACTTCGACCACCTCTGGTTTTCAGTTAGCGTATTACAGTAGCTCACAACACTTTATAAACGTTAGGATGAATAACAGTGTTGCCAGATTGGTGTGTTTTCGTGTAATTGTTCAAAATCCAAACAGAATTATACAGTAAACACAAAAATCTAAGCTATACAAATTCATCAGTAACTACAACAATATTGTGGGTCATCATAATTTTTTTAAATGCCACAATAAAGCAAATTTAGTGTTCTTCTCTAAACAAGGCTACATTGTAACCATGTCATTTGACGTAAAGAAATATAAAAACTTCACCTGTCCAAGCGTATTTTATCCCATGTAGTACAACTCAAAACTAACCAAAAACTGCCTGATCTGCCAACACTGATGAAGAAAATACTGTAAAAGAGCTCAATATTTCTGTTTTCTTTTTTCAGGTTCTTCAAATTTGCCAGCTTCCAACCTTCTCCATTATTTTAACCCCCCTCCACACACACAAATTAAACGTTTTGTTAACCTGTACTTCTATCTCTCTGTAGCTCACCCACTCTTTCTGTTTACATCTGTAGTTGTCTGTTTCTCCCACTAAAAAGCTCTCTTTAATTTAGTTTTTTAGTTTCTGTGTATATTTCTGTTCTGTATTTTCCAAGTATGACAAGGCCCAAATTCCGGCCCTGTCCATCTTGCCAGACTCTCAATCAGGCAAGCAGGAAAAGTTGTCATGTCTGCTTTGGAAGTCTGTGCACTAAACAAAAAATAAAAGACAAAGTGGTGTCTTTGGATCGTCAGTGGGGGCGATCTGTGGTGAACAGCAGAAATACTGGCCGGATAATTGATTCAGCACGTATTGCAGTGAGTAAAAATGCTCATGTTTCATAAGGGTTATTTTAAACGTAACTGAAAGCCCATGTTTTTCTTGCATTGAATATCATAGACTAGTAGCAGTGTGACATGTCTTTCAAACTTCTTATTCATACAAGGAAGACTTATCTTTAAATTGTGCTAAAGAGAAACGTCTTGCATTGCACTCCCATTAAAATAAAACAGCTTTATACAGTAATCATTTATTTAATAAATCAGTGGGTTTAACTTATGTGTTGTAACTGCTTTTGTTCATTTCAGGTGCGGAAACTTGAGGCAGTGGGTTACAGTCCCATTTTATTTATTGGCAAGCAAAATAAAAAAGCTTCAAATAAATGGGTTGCAGATGTAATTACCCACCTGCAACTCACTCCTGTCGCAAGAAAGTTTTTGGAGGAGATGCGAAGTGCTTATGAATTTATCTTGACTAAGGGTAAGAGCAAGAGTTTTACATAAAAAAAAAATCTAATCACTTTTATTGTCACATCACCACAGCACCTGTGCCTAGGTGAGTGAGATTCTGGGGAGCGAGCAGGGACGATTTACATAAAGACAGTTACATACCTTACATACCTAAAGCTTATTTAGAAATAATAATAATTATTTAAGATGCATCCGTTTTTCTTTGTTAATATGTACAGATTTGAAATGTATGTATTAAACTTTTATTATAGTAACATCAACACAGCAGCTGGACAATGACATCTCTATCACAGAGCAGCGCAACAGCCCCGGCAACAGCAACGGTTACAGTTTGGAGCTGGAGAGCCTCAACGTGGAGCAGACAGAGAGCCTCACCATGGAGCTGCCGGAGATCCTCACTGTGAAACAAGAGAGCCTCACCGTGGAGCTGCCAGAGAGCCTCAACGTGGAGCAGACAGAGAGCCTCACCGTGGAGCAGACAGAGAGCCTCACCATGGAGCTGCCGGAGATCCTCACTGTAAAACAAGAGAGCCTCACTGTGGAGCTGCCGCAGAGCTTCACCGTGGAGCAGCCAAAGATCGACCATGTTCCTTGTTCTTCCCCACACTCTCCAACTTCTCGCTCTTCTCAATCCTCTACTACTTCTACAGCTGCTCGTCCTCCACACTCTTCACCTCTTCCACTTCAATGCTTGAAGTTTTTGCGACAGAGCAAGAAAAGGACAAAAACCTCAATCTGTTCACCAGCACCTTCAGCAACCTCTGTCTCGCCTCCATCTCTCATCACTGCAGATCTCACGCAGTCTTGTCCTCCGCCTGCTGCCTCTTCCATCTCCCTGTCCTCGAGTCAGGAGGGGCCAAATGCGAAGAAGAGAAGAAAGGGCAAATGTTCTTTCGCAGTGGTATAAATTAATCCCAAATTTTAATACATTTACTCTCAGACAAAGCTGCCATCAGGCAAATTCAATTCATTCTGATCATTGTGTCATCGTTAGCCAATAACCTTCAGTTATTTAGCAGTGTTTAAGTGGCCAGTGTCCAAAAGCAATTATTACTTTGTGTGTGTATCCAATGATATGTGTACACGTATGCTACTTTACAGTGGCAAAACCCGGGATGAGAGCCTGCCAGTCCGAGTCTTCACATCCCAACCAGCTAGTCACCGGAACTTCTCAAGCGCACTTCAGTTCAATGTCACTTTGTTTGCTGTTCTTCATTGAAGTTTCTGCACAGTGTTAATGTTTAAACTCTATTCACAATGTTTAATGTGGCAGACAATAATATCTTTTGCATAGCGGAATAGTTAGGTCTATTATGCTACTATGTATGTCATTGTGGTGGTTTTCTGTTGTCTGTTACGACAAACATTAATACCACAAGATAAACATTCTAACAATATATTTGGTGTTACATATTTTTCCATTTCCATTTGTTTCCATGTAGCCTTTATAACACATTTATTAATAAAATGTTTATCTTTGACTTAAACAGATTGCCTTTATTTTATGAGCATCTTTATAATGAGTAAGTATCTGTGATTTACATAGAATTAAATTATTAATTAAAAAAAATTACACATTTTAAAATAGATTTCTTTCACACAATGCACAGCTGTCACAATTAGTAAAAATGTATTTCTGAGAAAATAAAATCAAAATTTACCCGAACCTGTTATAACAGCCAACTGTCCAGATCTAAATTTGATAAGATTTATTCATTTAAAAGATATTTCTATATAAAGTTGGCAAAAGTGACAAATATCTGTGTTGTTTGTGTGACATACAGACTTGGACAATGCACCTCTTTATAAAGTAATTTGCATCTGCAGGATGTTACCGAAGGACAAACACAGGTGGATTCAGATATTTGCATGTTTATCTGGTTTCAAGGAACGTCATTTAAAGACACTGAACAGTTATTCTTCGTCAAGATGTGCTTTCACATCTATTCACTGCAGTCAAACATGTTAAAGTGTGAATGGCATTTATTACGAAATAACAACAACGTAAAATAAAGTAAACAAGTGTCGTTTATTAAGAAAAGTACACATCCCGTTTTGTTCTTTGAGTTAAATTATTTAACATTTTGACAACTTAATAATTCTCCGTGAGCAAACGTGATTTAATAAACTGGATCTGAATGAAAACGCAGTGAAGTTCACTGTTAAAGCCCAAATAAATTTGCATGTTTGCAAATGAAGTGACGCTGCCCAGCAACTCTGAGCTGCGGTTCATAATACTACCGTTTCATATGTGGATGCACCAAACTCCTGGACTGTGGACTTTATCTCTAGAATGTAATAAGACAACCATTTAAGACTAGGTTTATTTCCTGTGTCTGTAGAAAACTAACCTAATTTGTGTCGCTAACAGGCCGCTGTCTCTGGGAATTATGTTTTGGAAAAAGCTAACTTTGCTGTGGCTGATGATCACCTCTTATGTTATGTGCCAGATAAGTATGTTTCCTTAAAAAAAGAAGCATTTATGATGTAAATGAATATGTTATTTGGCACACAGAGACTTATAGCGTTGTAATTATTTGTGCAGCCTGCTCAAAAGTAATGATCATTTCTGAGAGTTTGGCAGAGATGAATTCCTGGAGCTTCAGCAGATCAAACTGCACAGGTAGATAAGAAACATACTAACGTGGCTGTGAATACTGCTCATTTATTTTGTGATATTGCTCATGAAGAATAACTACGCTAATGTTGATTTGTTTTTTTCAGCTATAAACGTTACGTGTTCATCAGCGAATGAAATACTGATAGGAGATTTTTGCATAGTGAATGTCAAACAAAACACGTCTGCCCTTGGTAACAGTCCTGTTTTTAGTTACATTCATTTTATATTTTAATCTTTTTTAATTAGCTTTTCTTTTTTATTTACAGCTTTCAGTTAAATTTTGTCAATTTTATTAGCTTAGTTTTATTTTTTATTTAGCTTTAATTTATTTTTATTTCAGTAATTTTAGCTCTTCATCTTAAACTATTTTCAGGTTAGATGCCAAATCATATGAAATATATATATATATTTTTTACTAATAACAGCGTTGTTCAGTTTAAAAATTGTTTTTATTATTTGTTATCTCAACCTTATTTTCTTTTGTTCAATCAGCTTATATTTTGACTTATTTCTGTTGATTAAACTAATGTCTTTCTTTGTAATTTTTTTTTTTTAAAGTGCCTGCATGTATTTTAATTATGCTTTCTCTTGCTTTCAGGAAAGTGCAATCCATACACTTTCAGCATAACAAACATTGGAGGGAAATATGAAGTAAGAATGAATGAGACGGTTACAAACATAACTATGTGGTTTCTCCCAATTGGATCTCAATGTCTTCCATCAGATGTCCTAAATTCAACAGGTACGCGTTGATATCGATGCCTCGATGATTGATTGTGCGCTCTTTTCTTTACAGTGGTATAGGATATTGAGAAAGCAATGTTCTTTATAAAGAAGCATTTTAGAAATAGTACGAACTGCATTTAAATATGTACATGCAGAAATAAATACATTTATGTGTGTATAATTTAGCAAATGCGCAATCCCACACTCTCACGGCCATAAGTGTGTTAATGTTCTCCACAACGTATGCCGACCCACCAGCCGTATCACATTATTAGAGTCAACCTCAGTATTGAAGTGCATTAAAACAGAATGCAACTTATGCAAAAATGCAAGTGTAAATGTTTTTTTGTTTTGTTTTTTATTCACATTTTTAAATAGATTCCATGGTTGATACCTTTATTGGGATACCATCTTTATCTACAACCACCGCTACCACTGCGACCACTCAATCTACTACCACCGCTACCACTACCACCAGTCCATCTACTACCACCGCTCAGTCTACTACTCCCCCTACCATCACCACCACCACCTGCTCTACTACCACCATAACTAAGAATCCAAGCAGCTGCCGTAAAACACCCATCGCCACCAAGTGCCCAGCCAGTAATCCAGATACATGTAAGATTTCACACTCTTCTACAATCCTATCTACTGTCAACACAGCCAGATACATGGCATTTTCCATCACATGTGCCTATTTAGCAAGTGTTTTTGCAGTGTTGAGCACTGTAGCCAAAAGCAGGCATTTCTGTTGAAAACAATGACCAAACCCAGCTGCGAGAATCATTATGTCTCTTTTTATTTTTTTATGTAGAGAATATATATAAAAGTCAGCGGCTATAGATAGAGGCTCAAAATAGCATATTTTCTTAGCATAGATGCTATTTATACTAAGTGCACATAGCATTTTCTGCTATTTATACTCCTTATTGCAAGTGATCATCTGCACCTCAGTATTGGAGTACATTATAAAACAGAATGCAACTTACAGATGTAAATGTTAATTTTAATTCAAATGATTAAATACTTAGATGCCACGTAGATACCCTTAATGGGAAAATAAAGTCCTTCCTTCACCTACCCAATACTTTTCTGATGTGATTTGAAATTTAAAAAGGGAGAAAAAAAATGGTCAAAGACGGAATTGAACCTGGGTCGATCACATCAAAATCAAATCAAACCAAAAGCTGATGACAAATGAGCATCTAATGATGACTAGCCTGATCACACATTGGTGGGTGGAGTTCGTGTAAATAGCCACTGCCAATAAGGTGGGCTATTTTCACTTAGTGAAATGTGATTAAAAGTTTCATTGTGACGTTTAGTCAGATTCACTGATGTTACGGGAGATTTCATATTCAATGAATTTGCATTGAAATGAAAGACAGCTTCAGTCTTCATAAAGGAAGCGCTCTTCACGTTCACAATGTTTTTTTTTTGTTTGTTTTTCATGAGATTTGTGACGTTTCCCACAAATATTTACTTGAAAAAGTTACAAAAACTAGACAAAACAACAAAAACATTTTTTTAATGTCGTAATGATTTGAAAATCTCTACAAAATAAGTTGTTTTGAAATGGATACAAGCCAATAAGTATATATAAGTATGAGTGGTGGGCCGTTATCGGCGTCAACGTGCTGCGTTAATTGATTGATTGACACTTTATTGATGATGCATTATATTTACATAGAAACAGAATGTAAACGAAGCACTATTCTTCTTTCCTATGGAAAAACAATTAACATGAAACATTTGCATTCATATTCTGACATTATTTGCATAGAAATGTCATATATCACTGGCTGGGCACATTTGCTTGTCCGCATATAATGTGCATAATCAATAGGTTAAAATAGAAACTGAATTCCTGTATGAATTATCAGTTATTAGTATACTGAATCCTGTAATATCGTCTTTGTGTTTTTCACATTTAGCAGTTTAGAGTTTAAAGGGAGACAAGATAAGTCATTACTGTAATTATATATTCTACATTTAATGGGGACAATCAACTAATCCTTCGCCAGCCAATAATGTTTATGAAAAAACTGTAGATGTCAAATGCTCAAAATATGACAGTATTAAATTATACAAACTCATTTTAAAGTCAGAATATTTCTTATTCCTTCTTAAAGAGGCTGTTTGATCTAGTTTACCCATACATGTTAATTAATGCATTAACTATCAAACATGTACTAACATGTAGTTAAGGTTGCTGTTATCCATGCATGAATCCGTGTGACTCCAGTCATAGTTAAGGATAGCTTTTTGTTAGTTCAAAATTAGTTCACGCCTTATGTGATGAATTGAGTATTAATTTAGGCATTAGTACATGATTATTCAGGTACTCTTATTGTAAAGTGTTACCCTTTATGCATCATAAACATCCTAAAGACATTTAATAAAACTATCTATCTGACATCTGACGGAAAACGTATAATATGAAACATAATATAAACATATTGCAGATGTAAATGCAGACATCATATAGAAGTTTTCATGATGTACATGTGCTTTAAGGGTCTGTCTTGTAAAGTTGTTAGCATGAACCATTCAGTGCATGAGCATCAGTCCATATTTCAGATTTTTTTGCAATACTGACTAACTAAACTGCTAACAGAAAACACGACTGCCTAAATATTATCAGGACATATCCTTTTTTCTGCCTGTTCTCATGGCATGTAACTGGGTGCACTTTTTAGTGAGACAGGATATACATACAAACAAGTACATATCACTGCCGTTTCCAAACAAAATGAACACTAGTTTTGATAAATAAAGCGTAATTTTCACAACAAATTAAAAAATATCATATCATCTAATATTCTCAAAACTATATACATTATCAGTTTTATTAGCTTCCATGCTGTTCCATACACTGCAATTATACACAGTTATTTTGAATTGTGTGTCATGTTCTCTTCAGGTTGTTTGACAGTCCTTCCTGTTGATCTTGAAAATACATGTAAAACTGCATATGAAGCTGCATATGCAAATAGCGCATGCATGGGTGAGTTTCTGTCTTAAGGTTTTTAAAGTTTGATTTAGGAATTAACAATATAGCACAATCTGACTTGACAGCATTGCTGTAGGCATAATATTGTGATTTCTTGAGCCTTTTAAACAGGATGCACTTGCTTGAAAAATGTATTAATTCATTCATTTAGTGCTTTAAGTTTCTAGACTATGTGATTAATGAATACGTGCACCGAAGAACGCGCATCAGGGATTGTTTCAATTCTTGTACAACTGCAATAAAATGCAATCCACTGTTTATTTGTGTTTAAGGGAATGAAACAAACAAATACGTTCTGTATTTAAATGGGAGTGAATGGATGTGTGTGAAATGCATTGAAGAAAGATCAACAACTACCAGTTCAACATCATATACGACAACTAACAGTCCAACTACCAGTTTCATGCCGGATAAGACAACTCCTGAGCCAACTGTCCCACAACCTGAGATAACTTACTATCTAAACGGCACAAACACATCACAGACAGACACAGGATATACTGATCCCAAAAAGGCGGTGTAAGTGTGCCGTTACCAGCCGATTTGAAATCTAAAAATTTAGTTACAGAATATCAAGTGATTCAATGCATTTTACAGAGAAGACTTGGAAAACTTGGAGTTGCTGGTGGAGGAGATGGAAAAAAGCAATAAAACCAATGCAGGGATTGTCATGGGGGATGTTATCGGTGTTCTCCAAAGACAACCCAAGAACACAGAAACCAAAAACATCACCATATGCTACTCTCCAAACCAGAAAATGATAAACGTAAGGCCTGAGAAGCGCTAGTCCCTCTGGAGAGGAATGAACATTTATCAACACCCTTTCTTCTTTTCGTAGGTTGTCGAGAGATACCAGCCAGGGTATCCTTGGTCTGTAAAGATTCCCAGTGAAGCCTTTAATAAATCACGACTGGAAAACAATGGAAGTGCATTTGTTGGAGTTTTACGATTTCTAAACATGGGAAATAAGGTTAGTCAGTATCTTTTCCACTGTGCTTTCTACTTGGACAAATGTTCCTTGGTCTGTTGTATTGATAAACATTTATATTTCATTGCTTTATTATGATTTCTTATTTAGGATAAATCTGCAACGTTCACTGTTTTGAACAACGAGTGTTATGGAATAACGATGGGTGCCAACATCTCCAGCCTTAAAAACAATATTGACATGACCATTAAAAGAAAAGCAAATATGGTAATGAAGGTTTTGTTGCAAAACGTATTATGTTACAAATCAAAATGTAAATAAGTGTGCTCTTAACAGGATGGAAATGTGACCTGCGTTTCTTGGGATGGCAAAGGTACATTTATTTATGATCATATTAATTAAACCATAATGTTTTCTATAATTATTATTTAATTAAGTTCATTTAATCTCTCTATTTTTCTTTGAAGGAACGCTTAATTGGACAACGTTCGGCTGCGAGACAGAAATTGACGACAATGCTATCAAGTGCTCCTGCTCACATCTGACCTTCTTTGCGGTGCTGATGGTGAGAAGCTTCTTGGAGAAGAAGCGGTTACACTTTCACAATTCATGTTACATTTTTAGATGCTCTGAAAATATTTCTATATGCTAGTGAACTTAAAAGATGTCAAAATTCTTGTCCGTAACACCCTTTTTAATATCAGAGTGCTTTTTCCTGGATAAATAAAAGTTATTTTAAAAAAATCTATGCAATTTAAAAATATATATATATGCATTTAATAAATAAAGCTTCCTTCCAAAATTGTTTCTAGAACAAAAAGTTCTATTACGTGCATTTGATGCATTAGGATTGAAAACCCTTCAAACACTGAGCTCTACCCAAGTCAAATTTTGGCCTAAAATAAACCAATCATTAAGGATATGCAGTTGAAATCTTTATTTTACTTCTTACGAACTGGTCAGAGGATGAGGTTGAATATTTATCAAATATGTGTCATGTAGGTATTTAAACATCTCTCTCCGTTTCTGAGCTTCATCTGATGCACTGTGCAAGCACTGAAGTTTTATTTGAAATAAGCGTAAAGTACATATGAATGAAAATGTGAAGCAGATTACAAAGTTGAGTGTTTATATAGATATAGCTTTCAGAATCTGAAATCAATTGAGTTTGATAAAAACGAGTGCATGTAAACACCAACACTTGGATAAGTAAGTTGGTGGCCATCTACCCTCTCTCGGTTATGCTGACTAGTGCTCGTAAAATAAATATGGAAAAGCTCAAATAAGTGCTTGATGAGACACATTTGATTTCATATTGAGACTTTTGAAATCTGATTTTTAAGCAGACTTTTGTACTTCAGCACAGTTTAGGACTTTGTTGAGATCTCCACTAAAGTCGTTTTTTTGCTCTGCATTTAATCTCATTGCTACTTAAGACAAACAGTTGAGATCTCTTGAAAACCCTTCAAGCTGATCTGTGTCTTATCTCTGATTATTCAGTCTCTGCCAGGTGCAAATGACACCGCACCGTATCTGGAGTCACTGACGTTAATATCTTCTATCGGCTGCGGCATCTCCATGTTTTTCATTTCCATCTCTTTATTCATGCATTTCCTGCTACGGTAGAGTATTCTAAAGTGTATTATATAAGGAATCATATTTCAAAGCTCTGAAGCAGGGTTCCTCAAATCTTGCCCTGGAGGTCCAATGCCTTGCAGGGTTCATCTCTAACCCTGAGAAAACCCACCTACCTGCGATTTTCTAATAATCCTGAAGACATGCTGATCATCCTGTTCCTGAGGGTTAGCATGCTTGTGTGTGTTTGATTAAGTGAATCTTGTGGGCCAGAGTTGAGGATCCCTGCTCCAAAGTATTACATTTTAGGTTTTAAAAACAGTTGTTTTGTGTTTTAATAGGAAAGCCAAATCAAATCAGGCCACGAAGATCTTGATGAACATGTTTGTGGCTTTGTTTCTACTGAATGCTTCGTTTTTGTCAAACGAGAGCGTGGCTAACACACAAGACAACGCCGCGTGTGTCTTCATAGCTCTGCTCCTGCATTACTCCATGCTGGCCACATTCACCTGGTTCTTCATTCAAGCTCTTCATATGTACTTATGGCTCATCAGACAGAACGTCACCATCACAAACTACATGAGGAAGATCACTGTGTTGGGCTGGGGTGAGTTACAGCAACAAAACCCTATTAAGAAAATAAAATTAGTAGTTTAGGTAGTGATTTCTGTCCTGGATTTAGTAGGGACACCTTCATTATGAATAGACTGTCTGTGTTTAGTTTATTAATTTGACACTATGGTCCGGTTTCCCGGTTAGGAATTAGATTAAGCCAGGACTAGACCTTTGCTAGTTTAGGACATTTACGAAACATGTCTTACAAAAATGCATTATCTGTGAGTATTTTAAGACCAAACAATGACAATGATGTATTTTAAGATATCTCAGTGCAAGCCTTTTCCAGTTTTGACAGCTCTTAACATTTATTTTAATCTTGGACTAGTCTTAAACTCTGTTCGGGAAACTGCCCCTATATGTTTACTTTGGGATTCAGAAACAAAGCTTGCGTCTTTCCAACTGTATCCCGTCCCGCTGTGCAAAAAACATAATTTCGAGAGGATTGCTGGACGAGCTAATTACGCACGGCTGGTGGCTCATTATCTAAATCATCCGCTTGCTAATTCGCACCAATCAAATCCTTTTCCCCTACTACAAATATCCCCGTTTTCCTTTCTCCCGCATCTCGCTTTTGTGCACCCCGCCCCCAACCCCTTCTCCACGTCTCACGCCTTCCTCCGGGGGGGCAGACGGCGATCAAGCCGAATGCCGAACCCTCGCCCACGCTACGCCTCTAACCTCTAGGGTTCGGAGTCCGCTGTTCTCCCGGCTTGCTCCCCAGACAGCACGCCAAATTCATTAGAGAGGAAACCGTGAACTCTTGAAATCATCTGTATCATCCTCACTGTAGTTAAACTACAGTATTAAATATAGTTTTTTTTATAATCAGTTTGTCTCTGTGTGTTTTCAGTGTGTGCCGCTCCGATAGTCATAGCTATTGCTTCTGGAGGAGGATATAAAGCATTAACCCTAGACAGTACGTCTGGAAAAATTGCACAAATGTAAGTTGATTTGATGTCGCAAATTAATACATTTATTGATGTGAAATGAATGCCTTCTAAAAGTTTTCTACTTCCAGGTGCTGGACTTCAAATCCTTACATTCACTACATAGTGAACATCGGCTACTACTCTTTAGTTTTCGTCTTCACGACAGGAATCTTCATCACGATCGTCACTAAAGTCATTCAGGCCAGAAAAATAAAAGCAGCTGAGGGCAAGAGACTTACGTTCAGAAAGCAGCTGATGATGGTGTTGAGTTTGTTCCTGCTCTTCGGTCTGACGTGGTCTGTGGCGTTCTTCAGTTATGGAGCGATGCTCATTCCCTCATATTACATATTCACCGTGTTAAACTCGTTTCAGGGTGAGAAACAATCACATGCAGCAGTGCATCTCACTTAGTAGAATGCTTATATCTTTTCCTTCAGATTTCCACCAATAATCGGAGATACGAACGTTTTAAATTATTTATTATTTAATTTCTCTAATGCTTTTGTCCAGGGTTTTTCCTCTTCCTGTATTACTACCACATTCACAATGACGTCGCGGGCCATTTCTCAGATGATCCAGAAAGCACCAACTCCACTACAACCACTGATCAATCCAGCATTACTGCTGTGGAAAATATTCATAACTTGGCAAAAAATTAGCCATTCTTTTTCTCACACTGATTTCATAAACTGATCTGTCATTGTATAGGCAAAGCAAGGCATATTTATATGGCACATTACAAACACAATGGTAATTCAAAGTGCTTAACATAAAAGGAAATAAAATAATCATAAAAAAAATTCTATAAATAAAATGATTTAAAGATTGATTTAAAATGAAAATAAAACAGTAAAAATGATTCTATATAAAATAGAATGCAGTCAGTTGGGACGTAGCACAGTGCACATTCAGTAAATGCACAGCTTAACAGATGGGTTTTGAGTCTGGATTTAACTGTGGCTAATGTTTTAGCACATCTGATCTCTTCTGGAAGCTGCATAATAGCTGAAAGCGGACTCCCCTTGTTTGATTTGAACTAATTAGATCCTTATGATCTGAGTGATCCGTTTATATTCAGTGAGCATATCTGCAATATATTTAGGTTCTAGACAAGGCTAATAGCTGTGATTTGTTCTTTCTCATTATTTGACTTAGTGGGAGCATATACAGGCTAAACAAGAGTATTGAACTTTGTGGGTCTCCACATGTAATGGACGTCCACCTAGACTTATGCTCTTCTATACTCACATAATAGCCTCTTCCTTCTAAGTAAGACCTGAACCATTTGAGTACCATCCCAGAAAGCCCGACTGAGATTTCTGGTCTCTTTATTAGTATGTTATGATCGACAGTGTCAAACGCAGCTCTCAGTCTAGCAGTAGAGCTGTGAATCACAATATCATTGATTATCTTTATGAGTGCTTTCTCTGTCATCCTGCTATCCATTTGAGTTTAAGCTGTTGTTCAGATGATTAAAAAAAGGGAGATTTGATATTGGTCTGTAGTTACTTAATATGGTATTAAGGGGAAACTATGTATTCTCACCAAAATCAAGCTCTAAAACTGCACAGAGATAAAAGTCACTTATGAACAAGAAAGAACTGTATAATTGTCACATTTCATGTCTGTTTATACTCTGTGTTTATGTATTATGTTCTTAGTTTCATGTCTTCCTGTTTTGGTTTCGTTTGTTGGAGTTTCCTTCCTGTGTGCCCATATTTGGTAGTTCCTGTGTTTGATGTGATTATAAGTTGATTCAATCATTAGTTCTTGTGTATAAATCCCATGTCCTTTGAGTTCAGTTTTGTCTGTCAATGTATATGTTACCCTGGATGTGTTACCCTACATCAGTGGTCACCAACCTTTTCAAGCCGAAGATCCCTGACCTCGGCCTTAATGAAAGGCAAGATCTACCTATCGAAGAATAGATAGAAAAAGACAGCCCAGATTGTACTTCCAACTTGAGGCCTT
>JAUMHR010000072.1:2955259-2981086 GCA_032361145.1 Enteromius fasciolatus | reverse complement strand
GAAAATCCTGGAATGTTTTCATCAAAAACATTAATTTCTTTTCGACTGAAGAAAGAAAGACATGGACATCTTGGATGGTATAGTGGTGAGTAAATTATCAGCAAAAGTTTTTTTGAAAGTGAACTTCTCCTTTAAGATGAGTAAACTGATCAACCATAGTTTGTTTATTCAGGTTCATTCCACATAATACGTGCTAATAGTTGTTTTTCCATTGACTAATAGAGATATGTAGAAATTAAGGTGATAAATTGTAGATATACAATACTATTTAAAAGTGTGTTTTGTGTGGGAAACTGTTAAATTAAAAATTGCAAGCATTTTTGACATTAATAATAGCAAGAAATGTTTTCTGAGCATTGATTTCTGAAGTATCATGACATTAAAGACTGGAGTACTGATGCAGAAAATTCAGCTTTGCCTGAACTGAACAGTTATGTTAAAATTTTTAACAATATTTCATAATATTACTGTACTTACTGTAAATAAATCCACTCTGGCTGAACATAAGAAATTTTAAAACCTCAATCGTATTAGACGTGTATAGACAATATACAATAATACAAAATAATTCATGCAATGATACTGTATGTGAAAAAATGTGTGCTGTCAAACTATTCATTGTTGTCCAAAATAGACATTTTTGTTTACAAAAAATATGTGTGTACTGTTTTTTTAGGGGTGTAACGGTTCACAAAAATCACGGTTCGGTTTGATACGACACAGTGGTGTCACGGTTCGCTATGTTTTAGAGACAGCAAAAATAAAATAAAAAAAGAGAATTTCTTTGATTCATATTTTTATTTATTTAAACTAACATTAAAGTATGATCTTGTTTTTTTGTTTTGTTGAACAACAATGGAGCTATGCTTCACATTTCTTCTGGGGTATCTATTTATATAAATATATTTATATCATCTTTCAGCTAAAGAAGGTCACAATCTTTCAGTTCTTTGCTAGGAGTGCTACTGTAGGAGGACTCAATAACATTTAGCATTTTTTAAATCCCGCATTAAAATCCGTGACTATAAATGTACAGATCGCTGTGACCTGTCGATTGTTTTTCCCTATTCGAATCTGTTGGAGATGCCTACCTGAATGCCGCAGGATAGTTTGTAATGTGCGTGTTTCTAGTTCTCGTGTGTTTGGGGGTGGGATGGGCAGAGCGTAGCACTGAAAACATTATATTTTACACACTTTATTCTAAATTCACACGCATGTATTAAATATATGTATATACAATATAAATTATAGGAGAATATATATATATATATATGCATGTAAATACATTTAAATGTTTTACTGTATGTGCATGAATAAATATACACCATATACAACAATCATATATTATGAAAACAAAAACTTTAATTTTGAATGCGGTTAATCATGCTTAATCGTTTGAAGGCATAACAAGTACATAAAATAATTTGTTCTTAAATCAGTACTGAAAAAGCAAAAGTCAAACCCAATATCAGCTGTTTTGTCCTTGTGAGACCACCTATTGATTACCGTTTGCTTATGCAGTAAATCTAAAAGCGAACTATTTTTGAGCATTGATCATTGTTATGTTAGTGTACTTCTGAACACTGGGTGATATATCACCATCGCACATGATATGATAGATCACACACACATATATACAGAGGGTGACCTTCAGCGTGGAGTTCAGATGCTGAGAGTGAGCTCAAAGCTCTGTGAATCCCTCCATTAGAAGGGTGGGACTAAATCGTGTCATGCTAGGGCTGATGGGAGCTTGTTATAACCCTGCGGGCCGCTTCAGAGGTAGAAGCAAGGTTATGTCACCAGTTAGAAGTAACCTGTTGACAACTTAAAAAAAAAAAAAAAAGTCCTATATTTGTAGACATTTGCGATTTCAGTGTTTTAATGCACTTGCGTTCCTCTGATAAATTAAATATTTCTGCATTAGTGTTCATTCATAAGCTGCATGCATGGGATGTAAGGTGGAGAAGTCAGAAGTATGTCTTTGATGGAGCACGAGTGAGAGAGGTGACCGAGGTGATGCGGGCTTTGATGGCTGTTGCCGAGCAACGCAATCCATCTGTCTGACTGTCGGGGGCTTGAAAGGCCAGATCTGCTTCGTTTCATTTATTCATGCCACGTTTATCTGTTACTAGGTAGGAAAAAAACCGTGGACCACAGTCACAGCTCATTTTGCAAGATGAACATATGCAGGTTTTTGAACATGTGACATGAATAGAGCCTGGGCGGATCAAAGGTACAAAATGGCATTTGTGTCCTACTACTATTGTATTTGCTTGTTTGTTTAGTTAGCTGGTCATTCGTCATTTGGCCATTCATTTTAGTAATTCATTTATTCCTGTTTGTTCATACATTGATTAATAGCATTGTTTGTTTGTTTTTGTCTATTTAGCAAATTATTTGCTAATTCAAATGCATTAACTCATTATATTAAGTTAATATTGAGTTGATATTTATTGATATTTAGTCATTCATTCAATTAGTCTTTCTTTAATTCCCATTTGTTTATCATTAATTCATGAATTAATTTTAGTCATTTATTCCTTTTTGTCTATTTTTTTGGTTGTTTGTCTATTCACCATTATTTATTTATTTAGCTGTTTAGTAATTTATTCATTAATTAATGTTTTAATTTATTTATTTAGCCCAGTTTTTATTAATTTGTTTATTTTATTAATTAATTGATTGATCTTTTTTTTTTTTGTATTAAATAAATGAAGCCGTTTTTTAATTTTTTTATTTAATAGTTTGTTTGTTTATTATTTTGTGTCTTATTTTAACTAAAAAACAATAAGGGGTCAAAAAACTGTAATAAAATATGGAAGTAAATAAATAAATTGTAATTGCATTTTGTTATCCATAAATTACAACTGTAGCCCTAGACAGTCACACATGGCTATGATTTTATTAAAACAGTGTGATTGATTTTATGGTCTCAAGCATTTAGAAATCACAATAAAAAAATCGAATAAATAAGCAGCTTTTCTACGATAAAACCATGGTTGATTTTGATCATCCTGTAAGTGTAACAACAGCAATTTGGTGCCCTTTGCAGGCTTTGTAAATTATTTATTTAGTGTTACATTTTATATTTTTACAGTGTTATTCAATGAAACCACAATTAAACCATATAGGCATACCAAATATTACCTCATTGTTTTTATAGAATACAAGTCACGCAAACTGGAATATTAAATCAGATGAGTTGGTGGTGCTGGTGGCGAAATTATTACTGACAATAAAAGCCTACAAACAACATACGTACCGTATTACCAAAAATATGATGCACTGGCTCCATCTCTGCACGTGAAGCAAGGTCAACTTGCGCATATGTCAGTGGAGACTTGTTAGGGAGACTTTGTAGCAGTGTTATACATGGTTTGTTACATCAACAACGTCATGCATGAAAATCCCACACCTTTTCTGTTCTTACACATTATTAAAGCATCTTTCCGCCTGGCCTCTGAACACCTCTGATTGTTGAATGCCTCTGTGACACTCGACTGTTGACCTGTACTAAATTAATTTGCGATGGCAATTTGCGAGCTGCTAGCACAGGCTTAACTTGTTTGCTTGTGAAAATATCCACCATGCATTATTTAGTGTTTGCAAATCTAATAAGCATGCATATACTGTAATGGCTATAGAGAGGCAGACATTAATGAGGCCAACTAACACAAGACCAGATCAATTTTTAACATGAAGACATTGAGAATTTTTGATATGCTTAATCCCATATCAACGTGTCGTTTGCTGAAAGCTAGAGTTTTTGGTGTTTGATAAAGCAAACAAGCATTGTTTTACATGCAGTTGTGAGTTTTCAATGCTATTCTGTTATTTTAATGTGCTTTGTGCAATTATGCATGATCTTTAAACACAATTTTTCATATTTAACTGCATTGTAACTGAGCAGGTTTGTGCTTCTCTCTGGAGATAATCTAAAACTGTTTGTGCTTTGTAAAATGGCTTTTTTTTCTGAAAGTTAAATGAAGCATTTATGTGCTAATTCTGTTTATAGACTGTGGTAAAGCAGTTTAATTAAATGAACGCACACATGTAAGCCTGCCTCGTCTAGCTAATATATTACTCCTTGATTTGATTGATCTTCTGTTCTTGGCTATAGAGAGAAGATACGGTACGCTGCTTAACTTAATTCATCTTAGAATAAGACTATAACAGTCTTTATTTATGTAGCGTTATTTAATTGTTGCCATGCCATTTAGATTTTATTTTCAAGACATAATTACCATAGAGCAAAAATCCATTACAAGGATGATTTCTGGGGTTAAATTTCTTGTAAAAGGCACAAGTGATCATTTAGTACCTAGCCCTGAGTTTTCACCATTGCACAATAACTCAGTCAACAACTATAAAAATGTATGTATGAAAAATGCATAGCTCTCTTTAGCAGTGTATGACGAGACAGACACTAGTTGTCCAGTCCTGTTCCGTTCACACGGTGCGTGTGCTGCGAGAATGCGGTTGCAAGTCTTGAAAATTTACAGCTGGGTTCTGTTACAGAACGTGTTAGGACTGACATCTGAATTCTGCTGCTGTGTGAATGTGGCCAATAAAATGCTATATAAAAAAATGTAAACACGTTTTTATATTGGCTATAAGTGGCATATTTTAACAATGCAGCAAACATTTTAAAATAATTGGGTAAAATACTAAAACAAATAAAATGACTTTTTAAGCTGTTTAACTGATTGACTGTATTAATCGGACAAAATTTATATCGGTCGGTTAATGGTTAAACAGTTAAAATGAACATCCCTAATAGAAATGTATTACATTTTTCATTTTATTTTTATACATTTTAATAAAAATGTTCATTAGCAAAATGTAAATATATATATTTTTAGTTTTAAAGTTCTCTTGTTGTTTTTACATTTCAGTGCAAAAAATAAAACAACAAATGTAAAAACAAAAATGCAAATTAGAAATTAAGATATACTTTAATGCAATTTTATTTTTTTATTTATTCATTCATTTTTTAAATATTTTCATTCCTGTTCCCCTTCTCTTCGTAACATGGCATGGAAGACCCAATTTATTTATTTTTAAATAAATGTTAAATGAAATATAAATAGTATTTAGAAAATTTATTCATAAATACATCTTTAAATAAATATACATGTACATAAATATTAATAAAATATTTTATATTTTATTAAGATTTATTCATAATTCATTGTTCAATTAATCATTTTAATTATTTATTTATTCATAATATGATTAGGACATGTGTGAGCAAACTGCTACAGAATGGCGCTGATATTTCTAGAGGATTGGCCGTTTTTATTATATTTGCCTGTTTTATGGTGGTCACTAGAGAAAAAGTTGTTTTCAGAGCTACAGAGCAGCTACAGTAAACCTTGACAAGGCTAGATTAGGCTAAAATCACTCAGTCAGTCAATCTGTATTTGGAAACACAGGTCATCACAAAGCAATCACGTCTCCAATCACATGACCTGACAGGAAGACGACAAACAACCCCCAGTTCACCAAGTGCACTGATGGCTTAATTATGTTTGCCATAATATTTCATCCAGTCACGGCAGCCTGTCTTACACACACCAAGACCATTACTGTGAATTATTTACACTGTTCCAGAACTCTATATGTGACTGCTGGCATGCATGAGGTCCCTGTAGGAATACTGGCCCCGCAGAGGATATCCAGCCGCGTTTGGAGTTAAATAACCTCATTTAGCCGGTGTGGGTCATTTATTTCTCTGACCATGCACAATGTTACATGTGGAAATAGTGCAAGATCAGAATTAATGTATCGAAAATAGCATGCCTGAGGTGCTGCTGAATTTTTGAATATGCATCATGTTTTTTTTGCAAAAAATGTTTTCTTCCATGCTACATAGTATTATGAAAATTAAGATGTCTAAATAAACCTGAAAGAAATGGGCTCAGCTGGATGATAATATTTTGTAAGTCAACAGAAACAGAAAAATATAATATTTTAATAATGTTTTTATTAAAATATAGGAAATATAGATGCTTAGTGAATATTAATTTAATTTATATTATGATGAATCTTTAGGTGATAATCATGGTATATACCAATATAATACAATATAACTACAATTTATATAAATATTTTATTTTATTTTATTAAAAAATATATTTTACAAATTAAATGCATTTTGCAACTATACATTCTATAGTTGTTTGTTTGTTTGTTTCAAATGTACGTCTTTTTTTTCTTTTCTTTTTTTTTTAAGTAAACTTAGTAGCAGTAATTGTATGTTGATCCAAACAGCATTTGACAGAAAGGTCTTTAATATCAAGAGGCAATTTCTTTGACATGGTAGTATGTCCCAATAGCTGCACTTTTGTAATAAATGCACAAAGGTATTGAGGTTTTGAGTAATTGCCCTCATCTATACACATTTAGCAACACCTTTAACCCCAGCCTGACACTGCGATATCTTTCACTCGTGAGCCGTCTGTGTTTGTTTGGACAGAAGAGCGGTGGATGCTGGTGGACAGCAGTCTGTCAGGCTGGGCTTAATGAGTTTTTTGGTAAATGAAGAAGTGAATGAGGCTCTATATTTAACACAGACACCGTGACTGTGGGTCATTTTACGCTGCTCCATTTTGCATCGTTGCAAAGCTGTACCTCACTGCAAGATGGATGAGGGTAATTTTCATGGCTTTGGGCAGCAGTTTATCACGAGGAAACAAACAGAAGGCCTTAAATCACCATGTATTATAAAACACTACAGCACACACACACACGCGTACAGGAGTGGCATGTGTACATGCACAGCTCCACTCTTCACATATTGTCATTGAAGTGCATATTTATAGACTCGGGATCCCTGTACTATAATTCTAACAGATATTTTCATACAGGTTCTGTTAATGTGTCGCATGCTGTTAAGATCTTATACCAACCGTCTTGATCTGTAAATAAGGTGAATAAAATAAAATAAATCAATATACATTTTTGATGTCAAATGTCCAGAAGCTTAGTGAATGACTGAATAAATATTGTATATAATATAAATATTGGTTATCTATTTAGTTATTTATTTATTTATATTTTATTTTAATATTTTAATAAACTAATTTAAATAAATTAATATTTCAGGGGTTTTTTTCATGTAAGAATGCACGCAGATTTTTTTTAGCTAGATTTAAATAAATTTAAAAAATATATATATATATATTTTTTTCTTCCCCCGGTGTATTTTATGTCAGCTATCCTGATATTTAGCGTTTATTTAATTATATTCAGTTTTATGGTTGTATTAGTTTAGTTTAAATGAACCATTAAATACATTTAATCAAGTCAATAGACATTTTATATGTTAAGTATCCAGATACGTAATGAATAAATATTTACTTAAGTATAAGAAATTATATTAAAATGTGAATGTTTTTTGTACTTATAATTATTGTAGACATTAGATTTATGCCATTTTATACAATTTCTCTTCACTAGTAGACACAAGAATAGACATGCATGGTTCTTGTGCTGAAATATATACCAGTAATAGAAAGATAATAGACCAATCAAATTTCACTTTGCAAATATAGGCAACAAAGACGACAAGTTGCAGTGTTTGGGTTTTGAATGGCCTTTATTATGACAATGTTTATAATGAGAGATTTTCAAAATGTAACTATTTAGAAGTAGAAGAGGACTGTGGGCTGGACCTGAAGTTTGTTTTATTTTTTATTAGAAGCTCACCTCATGTTTTGTCAAGCATGTGTTATGTTTGTGACGTGACCTCTTTGTGAATTATATAATAGTACATAGTGACCTGGGCCAGACATATGAAACCATAATTGTTCTAATTTACTCCACTGATGCTACAAAAGCTTCCTGTGATCTAAGACGTCTTTGTAGGCTGCCTCAGACACAGAAGAAGTGATAATAGCTTACAAAAGTCTATATATAGATTACATTGTGCTGCGGAGGACTGGTGTCACAGCATCCTTAAATAAGTGCAAAATCATAGTAATAATCTAATGTCACTTCAAAACAGTGGAATTAGATCTACCATTTTCACCTTTACCTGAACAAAGGAGACAATGCTAGTGATTATAGAGTCTGAGGATGTCTCATACCATCCCTCCTGCACAGGCCTATTAGTCTGCATTGATGTGCAGAAGTTGCACATAACATAACCTATTAATGCTAAACAAAACACACTCAAGATATTTCTTGTCTTATAAATATCTGAAAATCATTTACTTACCTTTATTCATTTTCATTTCTGAATTACAATTTAAAAGAGAGACAGATATGATTTTACGTTTTTACATTTAAAATGCTATTACATCATTTATACAGTTCAAGTTACAAAATAAACAACATGCAAAATACAGAATAATCTAAATGGTTCGTTCCCATTTATTAATTTTTTTTGTTTAATTTAGTAATTAAATTAAATTTTATTTAATTGTGTCAACTGTTTTTCTAGTGTTTTATTTTGTTACGAGTTAGATGTTGTTTTGGAGATAATCTGTAACATTTAAGTGAAACATTACTGCCGCTGGGGTAAACCATGAATGACAGGAGGCAAACAAACAGATTCAGTCTATGAATTTATTGTTAAATAAATTCGAAAAAATAAATCCAAGCCCAAATTAAAGAGAAAAGGAGAAAAAAAAACTGAGTGACTCCCAAAGAAAGAACTGATCAAAACCAAAAAGAATTCTAATAACTAAACCCCATCCCCAAATAATCTCACTTTCTATTTCTATTTCTATTCTAATCTCACTTTGTATTTCTATTACGAGAAGGTTAAAAAATGATAACTAGCGAAGGCAACATCAGGTTAACGAATACTCAAAAAAAAAAAAAACTGAATGCAGCAAGGTTTATAAGACGTAAACGCGCTCAGCGCAAAATGGACAGTCGCCCGCTGGCTGGAACCCGAACGACTGACAAAAGCCAAGGGAGCCCAGCCCCTTTTATGGTGACAGATCCACATCCATTGGATGACATAATGAACTCTGGACAACCAATCCGTTGAGCCTGCTGTCAGAGAAAGAAAAGACGAAGAAATAGACAGGGAGAGAAACATCATAAAACCAAAAGAAAAGAAATACACTAGGGGACGTAACAATTTGAATAAAGTTCATACAGTTATTAATAATAATAATAATAAATAAAAATAACTTTAAATGAAGACTTCATAAACAAATAGTGCCTAAATAATTTAGTTTGTGTATATATAAATATATAATATATGTATTATATATAATATAATATAATATAATAAATTATATTAGTTAGCATTAACTAATAGCACAGAGCAAGATATTAAAGAAAGATATTCTGTTTTTGTCTACAAGCAGATGATGTAAATTTTGCATCCTTTTCTGACATGTAAATGTGTATATATGATCATATATTGCACTAGGAGTAGTGTTATCAAATAAATGGCTTTGGTGCTAGCACACATGGACTAAAAGCCATCCAGTTCTGATTTTATGGGGTCTTTAAAGAAACTGTCGTTTAAAGTCAGACAGGCACAAACACACACTTGCTTTATCACATCAGTGTTTATTACTTCATTCAAAGTGTCTGGGCCGTTTTGTGTGGCGCTTTCCTGAGGGATTATCTCCATTAGCATGCATAGCCGCCCAATATCAAACCACTTTTCCCTCATTGATCCTTGCTGTGCATGAAGGCTGCCAATTTGTTTATATTTGCATTCAATTTTTATATAATACACGGCAAAAAACGGCCAGCTGGGTGTAATTGGATTGTGCGCTGTTGGGCTTTCATATGTGGACGCATTAGTGTTTGCTCAAGTAGCAATGACCTTGGGCTAAACAACGCTTGCCTCCCCGCCTGACAAACCTCGCCAGCCCTCCTTGACTCATGCCTCCTCGTTCCCTTTTGAGATGCAAATGGGATCAGTGAAGTTCCCGTGGGGAGGTTTGTTCAGCTAACTCTACAGCGTACAAACAATTAGCACGTGCCGAGGCATGAATGTGCTCACCTTGTGCCCTAACAAGGCAAAGATGCACTCAAATCTCATCAGGGCTCAAGAAACGCAGACGTCAAGTGTTACTAGAAGATGTTTATACACTATGGTCATTCAAAATGAGGCTTTAATGAATTCATTTACCCTTTGGCTAGTTTGTAGGTGTTTGAATAAGATGGACACTAAGGGTGTATTCACACCCGTCTTGTTTGGTTGGGGAAACACAAGAAAACCACAACAACTGTGCTACCGACACCCAGATGAAGAGGCGGTCTCGGTCCGGTTCCTTAGCACACGTATGGTTTCAATTGCAGGTTCACTTGTAAGAAGGGCTGTGTGAAAAGCAAACCGCAGGATTATCAATACTTTACGGTTTAAGTATTTTATTTCAGTCCTGCTGCATCATATTTCTGACAGACGTTTAGTTATTTGTTCATTCTTTTATTCATATTATTTTATACATATTATTTTTTTTGTAAATCTAATTATTCTCAATGGTGATTCTCATGTAATCTAATGGCAGTTATATATAAATAATAATACATTTTTAGACAATAGGGCAATTACTACAGTAAAGTATTAAACACTTTAATGAGAATGGACTGATGTTCAAAATTTTGATTGATTGATGGATGGATGAATTGATGTATGTATGGATGGATGGGTTGATGGATGGAATAATAGGTTGATGGATAGATGGATTAATGAATGGATGAGTTGATGGATGGGTTGATGGATTGATTGATTGATGGATGGAAGGATGGATGGATGAATTGATGGATGGAAGGATGGATGGGCGGGTTGATGAACTGATGGATATATGGATGGATGGGTTGATGGATGGGATGATGGGTTGATAGGTTGATGGATGGATGGATTAATTGATGAATGGGTTGATGGATGGACGGATGGATGGATGGGTTGATGGATGGAATAATAGGTTGATGAATTGATGGATCGATGGATGGGTTGATGGATGGAATGATAGGTTGAAGGATAGATGGATTAATGGATGGATGAGTTGATGGATGGGATGATGGGTTGATGGATGGATGGATTAATTGATGAATTGGTTGATGGATGGGATGATGGGTTGATGGATGGACGGATGGATGGATGGAATAATAGGTTGATAGGTTGATGAATTGATGGATGGATGGATGGATGGGTTGATGGATGGAATGATAGGTTGATGAATTGATGGATGGATGGATGGGTTGATGGATGGAATGATAGGTTGATGGATGGGATGATGGGTTGATGGATTGATTGATTGATGGATGGATGGATGGATGGATGAATTGATGTATGTATAGATGGATGGACGGGTTGATGAACTGATGGATATATGGATGGATGGGTTGATGGATGGAATGATAGGTTAATGGATTGAAGGATGGATGGATGGATAGATTAATGGGTTTATGGAATTAATGGATTGATGGATTTATTGATATATGGATGGATGGATGGATGGGTTAATGCATTAATAGATCGGCTGATGGGTTGATGAATTTATGGATTGATTAATGGATGCGTTGATTGATTGATTCGAGAATATAACATGACCATGTTTTTGACATAATTATAAATTTTAACAAAACTAATCCCAAGTGAGATTTATTTTGCTTGTGAATCACTTGTGAATAGAACATTCAGAGCTCTTATTATCATATTTGGTTTTTTTTAAATGATGCTGCTTAAAGTAAAAGTCATCTTGACACCTTCTGTGACCTTCATACGGCAGAGAGAGAAAAACAGGAAGGGAAAGAAGAAAGCCGAGGGGATCCATCTAAAATTAGCTGCTATGAGAACAGCATCTTGATGGAGGAGTTCACAAGGTTCTCCATCTAATCCAATCAATCTACAACAAAGCCAGAAGTTTCCTCCAAACTAAGCACTCCGTATGAGAGGAGCGAGAAATGTTTGATGTGTGCATCCAAGCACAGCACCACAAAGTTTGCTGAAGCAGACTCTTTTTCTCTCGTACTGTGTTCGCATGATGTAAGTTCTCATTACCAGAAGCATGACATGATCAAACGATTCTTGGAGCTTATACTCATTGACTTTTAATCCTGTTGTTTTGTGTTTCCAACATCATTTGACCTGAAATGAGTTGGTTTTTTAAAAATGTACTGTATATGGCATGGCCGACGGGCATTGCCAGAGCAATGTTTTCGTAGGCTAATGTATGCGCCCTCAGTGGCCCCAGTGCACTATGGGAGCTTTGCATTCTCATGTGTTCGGTGTTTGTTTTTGTTGAGTCATAAACATATACATAACCCATCAGAACACAAGAGCTCGCTGTCAGAATGACTCATTTGTATGCCGATGTGTCCATGGGTCACAGTCATGCATGCTGCTTCTGCACTGTTGATCATTTTTATTGGGGCTTGTTATTTGTATGAGACACAGCCATGTTGTCTGATGAAGTTTTGCAGATCTCTTCTCACCATGTTGTGTTTGATTTTACTGATTTAGTCAATGCACAATGTAAGAAATTGAAAGTGAAAATATAAAACAGCATAGCCCTTTAGTGTGACCAATTAGTGACACTAAAACCTGTATGAAGCTTACATTTGTGATCAATGTTTTATGATGTTGGTTTTCAGACAATAGCAGGCAGAGATATGTAAAGATATCATGTTAAACTAAAATCTAACATTTTAAAGATGTTGCATTTAGTGCACAAAAACCTAACCAGACACGTGGGAGCTCATTGAATGTCGTCATTAGATTATGGGATTCTGCTCAGCTGTGAATAATTGTATAATATACACATGAGGGTCAGTGCACTCTAAATCCCATAATCCACCAAACTCCATTACTGCAGTGTGTTATTAGAGGAGAACCAGTCGACATTTCACTCCGAAAGCATTAAAGAGGCTTTATTGAAATGCATTGTGGTGCTTCAGATATGCTGTCCCTCAGATAGTCTTCCAGTTCAGAAATGTGCATGTGCTGTACAGTTGTGCTGCAAAAACAAAAGCTTGGTGTGGACATTGACAACCTGCTTTTACTCTGTCTTGGTAATGATCCTGTAATGAAGTTGAATGAAGTTACATGCAACATTGCGACCGACAATCAATAGTTCACACTCCTATAGTGTTACAATTAACCTGATCCCCCAGAGACACCCGAAAGGCCAAACGCTTTATCCTGTTGTTGTGAAGGTTTAACAAAGATGGAAAAAAGTGCATTTAGCACCATCAGGCCATTCAGGGAAATAAAGGAGTTTGTTTCTTCATCAAAACAGATTTGGATTAATGTAGCATCCCATCAATTGCTCACCAGTGGATTCTCTGCAGCGAATGGGTGCCGTTAGAATTAGAGACCGAACAGGTGATAAAAACATTGCAATAATTCAAGTATCCAGTTAATTAATTAATGTCTTGTGCAGTAAAAAGACTGTTTGTATGAAACTAATCCATCATTTAGACATCTTGGGGCAGTTTCCCGAACAGGGTTTAAGACTAGTCCTAGATTAAAATAAATGTCTGTCTAAACTGGAAAAAACTTGCACTGAGATATCTTAAAACACATTATTGTCATTGTTCGGTCTCACAGATGCTCACAGATAATGCAATTTTGTAAGACATGGTTCTAAAAAATCTTAAATGTCCTAAATTAGCAAAGGTCTAGTGCTGGCTTAATCTAATCCCTATCCAGGAAACCGGCCCCTTATCTTTATACCACTGCTTTTGGCCAAACTACTGTATGAATTCATAATATTGCTTCCTCCAGTGAAAAAAAAAAAGCCTTTCCTCTGTTTTCCTCTCACATTAAAAATCTACCAACATATTTGTAAATATGTCTTGGTCTATGCATATTTCTCTACTTATTCAAAAGATGACTTTTTAAACTTGAAAAGGGACTTAAAACTGGTTTTAAAAATATTGTCTTATTTATAAATTCGTTTTTGATAGACTGCAGTTTATTACTTGTGGGTTAGTGTATTTTATCAGATATTTGCACTCTCATTCTGACGGCACCCATTCACTACAGAGGATCTTTGGTGAGCAAACACTGATTTCCTCCAAATCTCTTTTGATAAAAAAGCAAGGTGAGTAAAATGTAAAACTTTGGTGTGAGCTCTGTTGATTTGGCTAGTGAGAAATGACTTATCGTAGCAACCAACCCAAAACTTTAGTAACCCCCTAGTGATGCATTTAATAAACATTCAGAACAACTTGGAAACCATCCACAAAATTCTAGCTTCATATGGTGAGTTTTGCTTTTGGCGAACAGCAGGATTTTCTTAAGTGACATAATGAAGATCTAGTTAATTTATTGTCTCGAAAGCAAAAATTAATATATAAATATCAGCGTATTTATGATAGGATGGATTGATTATATGATGCATCTGTAGAGGTATTATCTAAACATTTACTCCTGTGGCTTTCCTGCACCGATTTGTTTCTCTGAGCATTCATCAGTGCCGCATCTCTCTAGAGGTTTTGGAAATGATGAGATGTGCAATAACATGCCATGGTTTAATAACCCTGCTGGCTTGCCCAATGTTGCTGAGATAAATTTCCCAGTGCATTGTGGGAGGATATCAACCTGCAAAACTCAATGGAAACTTCAGTGCATAAAATCCACAGCAATGCATCCAGCTGTTGAGAGATCCTTTGGGTGGAGGTCCTGGGGGCTGCACATATGCTAATATTCAGGTTTCTGACAGGAACATGAGAACATCACGTGCGCTGATGAAGACGTGACAGGCAGAACTGCTTCCCTGGACGTTCTCATGTCAAGCAAGGGCCATCGAGGGGATTTACGGTTTAATGCTACTCGCTCCTCTACATTAACATGAGCATATGTTTATAAGCCAGACTCCCAGTGCAGAGTCACATGACCATGTGATGACTGATGCTGGAAAAAAAAGGTTCATAAATTCTATCAGGCGATACAATATTGGAATTTTATGAACTTGCTATTAATAATATTAGATCAATTTTTGGCTTGGGTGTTCAAAACAGTATTGATTAAGTTTGGATTGTGAAATCAATGATAAAGATTGGGCTAATATAAAAAAAGGAAAAAAAAGCACGAAGATTGGGGTCATATAAGAGGCTTTCTAAGCACATTCTTCTACATTATTTAGATGTTATAATGTATATGTAACTAGTAGATTAAGAAGATTAAGGTTTTGAGATTTTTATTTAGCACTGAGGTGTTAAATTAAGTAGTTTTTTCTAAAATAATAGCTATTGGAAAAACAGCATCTAATGCTTTAGGGTAAGTTGGACCAGTGGACCAACTTATAGCACTAATTTGCAGCAAAAATGGGATTATGCATTAGTAATTTTTTGTCAATATAGGGACCAATTCTCTCGGTTGACTAGTTGCTTATTAGCGTGCCCACCATAATTGCTGTTTTTCAATAGTTACTATATCAAGCACATATTAAAGCCGTCTTCTGCATCACCATACTTTAGAACTTTTAGATGCCTTAACTTAAAAAAAAAAACATTATTAACTAATAGGCAGCAAATGAAGAGTTTATTGAGGCTTAAGTTAAGTTAGTTTTTATTTAACAGTGCAAATTGGTCCCCAGACTGTGTGATCTTTATTTTTAATGCCAGTTGGGCGCATATTCCCGAATGAATCAGATAACCTTTTGATCTCATATAGATTTCTTTTTTAAACTTTATGTAAAAGATAGTTCACCCTAGGAGTGGGCGATATAACCTAAATCTTCTATCACGGTATAAGCAATTTTCTACCTCGATAACGATATATACATTGTATCGCAATATAGCAACGAGCCCATGTTCGACAGAAGTAAATAATATCACGTTAAGCTGTTTCCTTATAATGGACTTCTATGGGGGAAAAACACTTCACGTGGTAGTATTCACTTTATCTGTCGAACATGGGCTCGTTGTTTTGTCAGTTGTTAGTGATTCTTACAAGGAAGGTTTGACAGAAATTCGGGCTTCCCTCGTCAGTTTTTAGGTGCGTTAAGCCACATTAAGTGTTTTTACCATTAAGCGTTTTAGAATGTCCCGTTTTTTGTCACGTCCTTTTTTCTTTACAATCTCCTCGTTGGTTGTTGGTTTTGTCCGAGAGGTGCGCGCGCACTGGGAAAGCAAAGAGCTCGCGCGTGCGCGGCACTAACAGAGACTCGCTGAGGTTTGTGCAAGAAGTCGCTAGATTTGTCTCTAGTCGCTTTTTTGGAAAAATGTCACAACGGGGGTCGAAAAAGCCACTAAAATTAGCGAAAAAGTCAATAAGTTGGCAACACTGCTTCTTCCATTGTCGAAGATAATGTGTATTGCGTGGTTACGTAACGTTCAACGTCATGTGATCTTAACCGCGGTTAAGATGATAGACCAAAATCTCTATCGGTTGACAAATTTCTACCGGTTAACCGTGTTTATATCGCCCTAATTCACCCCAACATGAATATTTTGCCATCATTTACTCTCCATCTTGTTGACACAAACCTGTATACATTTTTTCCCTTGAACACAGAATATATTTTGTAGAATGTTTGTGACCAAACAGTTGCTGATAACCATTGTCTTCCATAGTAGGAAAAAAATACAATGGAAATCAGTGGCTACCATCCATTGTGCAAAATATCTTCTTTTGAGTTCTGCACTCATACAGGTTTGGAACAACTTGAGGGTGAGTAAATGATGACAGAGTTGTCTTATTTATATGGCTGTGTATGCATTTTTTTTGCTTTGAGGAAAACTCTAAAAAAGTGTCACAGCTTACCCCAGAGCAATAGTTAAGTAGCCTTTGAGTTTGTGCCTTCAATCTTTCTGTTACTATTCTAAGTCATAAACTCTACACTGTCATTTTAACAGGGAGAAAGTGTTTCAGACTGTTTGAAGACATTCTGTAAATCCCAGAATCCAGTTCACTTTTAACATCCTAATCAGTTCAGAGATCTGAAGCTGTTATCTGAGGAAATGAAGGGGAACTGAATTAAAGTATCTGAGTCTGGACTCCCACTACATGCACTGTCTTATGGGAGAAGGTGTCAATAATAACCAACGCTGAATTCTGTTCTGTTGTATCCAACAGATTGACTGGAACACTTCTTTTGATATTTCATTCACAGCCAAGTTTTCCTATCCGAATTTGATTCTTTACCCAAATGGTTTGATCTGCCTCGTAGTCTTTGTCAGTCACCCTTAATGGAGTTTCAGCTTTCTGATCTTTTTTCATTGCTTTTTCCAAACATTAAAGAGCTATGTCTTCCAAAGAAATTTTGATGTAGTATTCATCAGTAGGGATGCTACCCCATCGATAATAGCAAGATTTGGGCAGATTTACCCGTCATTGCTGAACTTGTATTTCAGTCTCACTCAAATTTCATTCTGCGCATTTATTTTTGCCACTCAATTAGACACCCTGACATGGTTAGAGGAACAAAGCCGCCTATTAAAGTGCCCCCATGGGTCATGAAAGTCCATATTTTGGTTTTGGGAGTCCCAAACAACAGACTGACATGCATGCAAGATCAAAAACTCTTTCATTATCTCATAATATGCATTCTTTTTTTTAACCTTATCTTGTTCAACAACTCCCAAATGATTCGTTCAGCATTTAATTTTTCCCAACCCCTCCTTTGCCTGAAGCTAATCTGCTTTGATTGGCCCGATAGGTCTCATTTTCATTTCATCATCAGCGTTCGTAAGGATCAGTGCTTTGTGTACAGCGCTACCCGGGAAACAGTTATTTTAACCGCTTTAAAAGTGACACCTAGTGGCAAAGAATGAATTTGCATTTTCATTCAGACCAACAGGTGGCAATATGCTAATGTCGTTTTAAAAATGACTCATTTCAATGATTCAGAGTCTACTATTTTTTTTGAGAGACAGTAAATTTTTAATCCACTAAATAAATCTACGTAATTACAACTAAAGTTATACATCTCTTAGTCTCGCTACAAGTGACTAAGGTTAGGAAAACACAAGAAATTTGTTTTGCAGCATCTTTGTGTCTTTTTCTTAAAGGAGCATCAAATGTAAAGACCACAGATTACCAAAAATGTCATGACATTTCGCTTTAGTCGGTTTGAAAAGTGATTGAAGGAGCCTGTAAAGCTGTGGAAGGTGGTGGAGATGATTGACGCATTGCAAGCATCATTGAGCATGTGATTTCCGGATATTTCCTGCGTTTATCCTCGGCCTGCCAGGTTGGAGCTCACTTTAGCTCAGTTAATTGCCCTTTCGGTCACACACTGTAGAGTTGCTGTTTTCTGGTTTCTTTCAGTCATGTGGTTTTGTTTATCAAAATGATTGTTCCCCGATATCCCTTCAACTATATTTCTGACCTTTTCCCCCGTAAAAATAACTATTCTTTGTTGCCAGAATGATAAAGTACATTTTTGTTCATAGTTTAAAAATGTTTATCTACAACAATTACTCATGCTCTAGTTACTGTAAACCCACAAAGCAGGTCTGTGAAACCGCTCAAGAGCATTTCATTAAAATTACATCCAAATTCCTAATCTGAATTTTAATTCCAAAGCAGATCATGTATTCCCAAAGAGAGAAAAAAAAGAGCACTTCATTGTGAATACATATATGCATAATGCAAGTAGAAAAAAGTCTTTGTGTCATATTAAAATGGGATGACAGGCTTCAAAAGACGTGAGTGTGAGGGAAGCTCGGTTTGATTTCTATCATAGCTCCACATTTGGCACTTGGAAGTCTAGTCTAGAGAGGCTTTTGATTTAAGTTCAGAGGGAAATCTGAGAGGGGGAGAGCCACTGGTTAGACGTGTGCCGTTTAATGAAGTCTTGCTGGAACGCCCATGGTTTGGGATCAAAGCCGCTTTGTGTCTAAAGAGGGCTAAACTGACAGGATGTCGACCAGTTTCGCCCCTCTGAAACCGAGTCCAGAGGAAATGAAGTTTTTACCTTGAGTGACTCAGAGGAACATTTTTCATATCACACCATCTCTGCCCTCCAAACTGACCCAAGTCCATTAAGAATTATTTCACAGGAGATTGGAATATATTTCTGTTTTCAGCATTGCATTAATGTTTAAGTACATGTTAATTCACTAACTCTGTATTCATGCAAAACTTAATTTTAATAAGAAACGGGGTTGTTGGAGCCCACCTTGATTAAATCTTCTAAATCTTGTGTAAGTGTACGTGCAGCAGCTGCAGTTTGCTTAGATGTCTTCATTTACATCTTTATTTACAGACCAGCTATTTATATCCACATTTAGATGCAGATATTTAACAAAATAAATAGAATATTTTGACAGATTAATATGCTTAACATGTACAGTGGTATGTGTAACCTCGAGAAATTCACATTAAGTTTGTATCTTCATTTTTTTAGCAATTAAATACATTTTTATTAATTAAATTAAAGGTTAATTATATTAATTTTGCAAGAAAGTTAAGTTGTTCAGAGAAATTCACAATCAAGGGAATCAAAAGTTTATTTAGTTTATTATTATTTATTTATTTACAGCAGTATAATAGGAAAAATTTAATATTCATAAAGTATTTGTGTTTATACTTAATTATTATATTGTTTTAAATTACATTTCATGTAGTATGTATTGTTTTTGTTTTTTTATTGTGTAAACGTATTATTTTCTAGGGGCTTTTTACCATTAATATAAACTAATATGAAAGCGAAAAGAAGAAAATGAAACGATCATCATTATATTATACAGGTCGATTCATCTGGCCTGCATCAGCTCAATGATGATCTTATTTAGATATTCATTTAATAAATTTACATGACAAATGGCACTCGTTTTATAATGAAACTGCTATTAATTTTACCCTTTGATTTCTTATTTTTCCTCCACCTCTAGTGACTTTTACTTAATTGAAACAACTGTCGACTATCACCCCGGTCGACAAATCTGACACGCGGGAAGATACGCAGTCGAGCATATCAAGACACACCAGCACTCTGCTAATAAATCATACTGCGGCTGTCACACGAGAAAAGGCCATCCAAATGTTCTTGCTAATTTTACAGAGTGCCATTTTGAGTACGTCTGCTCCGGCTAATGTAGGAGCTCTGCTCTCCTGTCAGCAATCTACTGCTGCTGGCCTGAGGCTGTGATCAGGTGCCTGATGTCAGGGTTTATCGGCGCAGAATGGTGATTGCTTTAGTATTGGTCCTCAGCAATAAGCCTGTGCCATTTGTTCGGGTAATGCAGGAAAATTGGAGTCGGCTTTGCATCTCACATAGCTCAATAAACTAAAGTTGAGTCCAAAATCAAGCTGATAAAAACATCACAATAATCCACAGGCAATCCATCAGTTAATGTCTTATAAAGTGAAAAACTGCATGTTTGTACAGTAACTACAATCCATCATTAAGGCATCTTAACTTTAACCACCTTAGTAATCCATAATAATGCTTCCTTCAATAAATAGCCCATCCTCTGTTGTCCTCTCACATTCAAATCTAAACATAAATGTTTAGAACTGTTTTCACTCGTAAACTGTGCAAATTCCTCCCTTATTCAGACGAGGCAACTTTTCAATGGAGAATATAATGCTAAGGATAGACAGCAGTCTGAAGTTAAAACTGTCTTTATGATGAATTAGTTTAGTCCTAACACACAGTTTTTCACTTTGCAAGACATTATTAGATGGGCTGGAATTGTGTTGATTGTTATGTTTTTATCAGCTGTTTGGACTCTCATACTGACGGCACCCATTCACAAGAACTTGAAACTATTGATCAATTGTGACACATGCAAGTCTTTTGGCATCATTTCCTTGGAGTCTTTGAATATACACAATATGCATTCAGAATTGTTTCGTTTCATGTGCACTTCTTTTCCAATTCTCCCAGTCTTTCACTTCTCACAGTATTGCCCTATTTTGGTGCTCCACGGTGGATTGGAGGCGAGAAATTGTTTAGCCAGTCATTTAAGCATCATGCACCGCAGGAGTCTGAGTTGGATGCTGTTTTTCATTATTATAGCGATCCATTCTGAGCTGCAGCCTCCAGACTGTGTGTGTCTGCTGTACTCAGGCACTGACCCTGAGCTCGTAACTCACACACACCGTGTCCTTGCAGTTGTTTGTGTGTCTAGCCGATGCTGAAAAGCATTAATCGCTCCCCAGCGCTCCAGTTGTTGCTGACCAGGTTAACTGCCCCCTCTCTCGGACCATTTACCCCATGCCTCTTCCCCAAATAACTGCTTCAGTTTTAGGAGAGAACGCATCGATTGCTGAACAGCACTTAATGAATTTTGATTGCTATAACCACCATCAGAGATACGCTTTCGCTTTATTGATTAAAGGCTACTGGGATAATTTTACACACACATGAACAAGAAATTTCATAGATGGATCACAGGGCTTTATCATTAGCCCCGTTTTAACCTTTCTGCATGTGTAGTTTTGAATGTGATATTGGGAAATTTGATTATTCTTCCTGTTGTGTCGAATGATAACCAACCATCCAAGAGACCTGAATGAAAAATCTAGATATTTAAAAGCAAAATAAGATTTTTATTGGCAGCAAAAACGTATAATAGCAGCCTATTAAAATTGTATAAAATTTCAGAGAACTTTTTTTTTTTTTTAAGTCCAATTCTGTAATTCAATAAGTTAATAATTTAAATCCTTAACCCTAATTACAAGACATTTGAGTCATATTACTACAAGACATACTATTTAAACATATTTAATCTTGGTAACACTTTATTTTGATAATCCACTTTAGACATTTTTTACGGTTACACCTATTAGTTGCTTATTACTAGAATATTGGACAGTTATTAGTGCTAATTGAGCACATATCAATGCCTTATTCTGCATGACTTTGTTCTATATCCCTAATCATACTCAATACCTAAACTTAACTACTACTTAAGCAACAAATTAAGAATGTATTGAGGGAAAAGTTAGTTACCAGTATTACCAGACATACCAAGTACAACTAGTTATCATTAGAGTATTAGTAGACTTTCTGCTTAATATCTTCTAACACTTTATTTTGGTGGGTCCACAAAAACATCAAGAAATCTTGCTTGTACTGTATATGTCAAGTTATTCTACTAACCCTAAACCTAGTCTACATTAAACGTTAGTAGACATGTAATTGAAAATGAATGAGAATTAGTTGACATGTACTGTAGTTGAAATGTAATTACAAAATGACTTATAGTTAGTAGAATAAGTGTACTGTCAAAATAAAGTGTGACCCATATCTGTTTTTGTCTGTCTGAGGCTCTTCATCATCTGTAGTAGTGCTCCTGTCAGTTGTCAGGCTCAGCCAGTAGAACGTTGTTTATTTCCAGTCCAGCAGTATGGTTATGTGAGCTGATTCCTACTGATTTCCTTCTTCTCCATCCTCGGTGTGTGGGTCTCAGAAAGAAAGGCTTTGTTCTGAGTCACTCTGTTCAGTGGAGGACTTCAAATGAATGAACGCATTGGTGCAGTACAAGGCCAAGTATGTAACACTATTCCGCCAACTCATTTGGCCTGGAAACACTGATGAAACCCTTATCAGTACACAGTGGATGAAAGACAAGTATAGTCTCCATGCTATAGCTCAATGAAATATTCTGGTAACAAATTAAGCTTAAAAGAACTTTGTTACCATAATAATATGATATAATATATACCACTAAACAAATAAATATAATTTTGGTTCATTCTTTTTTTTTGATATACTGAATGTACCACTAAACAAACTAAATTACTAATTAAATAATTAATATTTGATTTATCCATATTTTTTATATACTTATTATGGAAGTAAATGTTTCTGTTAAAATTCTTTATTATGTGCATGTGTGTATATAATGTGTGTGTGTGTATATATATATATATAATATTATGGAAGTGAAAACATTTTTTAAATAGCTCCACATGTTAAATAAAATATTAAATATTATATTAAATAATATTATAATTTTTTTTATTATTTTTAGATTAAAATATAAAGTATTACTTATAATGGAAGTGAGTATGAAGCATTTTAATTAGAATTTGTATAATTTAATAATTTTATATAATTTCATAATAGTTTTATTTTTGGAATTTGCTGTAAAGTTGCTTTTTAACAATTGTTTTGTCATTTTAAGGTTTATGGCACTGAATCTCACTAAATAGAAATACAAAAAGCTCAGTAAGTGTTTTTTTTCACATTAAAATCACGTGTACACATTAGTATATATCATGTGGTTATATTTAAATATTTCTAATATTTTATTATTTGTAGCAGTACAGTACTGTATATGATTTTACATCCGTATGGTTTAGCAGATACCAGAGTACACGTCCACATCTTCTCTCCAGTCTTCTCAGAGCTGTAGGATACCGGTTATGAAGCAATTCAAATAATGTGTTATCACAGTTACCTTTCCACATTTTCCATGTATCTGGTCACCAGCGTGGTTGACACCTCTGATAATGCTATTGTAAGGTATACGGAGGTCCAGAGAGAGATGCACTGTAGATCAGAAAGCCACATTATGAGCTTATTTACTGCTTGGACTCTTTGCCCTTTCCACTAAAGGTCGACTGGGAAAAGATGGCTATTGTTCTTCCACGTGTCTTCACAGACAGGAGGGAAATGAATGTTCATGGTGTGTGACGGACAGGTATCTGATCAGTCAGATCATCATGATTACAATCTCCTTTATTAAACACCCGTCTATCAAACAAGTGTAAAACTGTCCACTTGATGTCAGCCATCAGGAAAACTGCATTAAACATGCTGGCAGCTCGTGTGGTCATGTATTGTCAGTCGTATATGCTATGTCTCATATAGCCTCTGTACGGAATGCATGAATAATATCAGTGTTTGTATTGCAGGAGGGTTTTGTCGCTGTATAATTGGCTGTGGTATCTTGTCCTCTCTGCTCTGGTTTCTGTGTTTGCTCTCTTGAAAGCTTACAGCAGCATCTGACTCGAACGGCCTCTGGGGAAATATTGATACATTTTGGAAGCAAAGGTGAACTCGGATGAACACACACACATATACAAGCGTCTCAAGCCTTTGTACCGTGACACTTCATGAAGGTCACCCTGAAAGGCGACGCAATATTCCTGCCTAACTGCATCCAGAAGCAACAGACTCGGAGCCAATCTTGCCTTTAATCTTCTATGAAGAAGTGCACGTCTTTCCTAACCTATTCCATCAGCTTTCCCTCCCCCTTTACCTGCCACATCTCCCTCCATCCCCTGATCCGCTGTCCGGATTAGACAAAACAACCATGCAAATAACATCAAATGGCCCTTCTTCTGCTGAGAAAGCAGTGTTACTGTGTAATTAAAGGGTTTTGTGTTATTTATTTCATTACTTTCGTCTTCACGGTAGAGAAGATTCTCAGAGTCACAAAGTCCATTTGACTTAAATTATGTATTTATAAATATTTCTTTTATAAAAAATATGTAATTTCTATGAAAATGTAATTAATGTATATTAAATGTATTGTTTATGTATAAAATTATAAATATTAAAATAACATTTTTTTACTTAAATTACTCAAGATACTGATACACATATGCACATATTTTGTGAGGTGTTATCGATTAGTGTTCTTCGGGTGTGGCATTCACATTTAAAATATAGAGTTGACTGATGTCTCTGCAAACACACACACACACACACACACACACACACATCAGTGTCCCACACAATTTCCCATTTCTAAACCTCCAGCCCTGAGCAGAGTTTATTCAATCTCAGAGCAATTTGCTCTATATCGAATTACAGCCACCTCTTCCATTTTGGAAATTGCTGCAAACTAAGGTTGACAGTTCAAAAAATAGCACATTGGGCAGAGTGAAGGAAAGCACTCTTGTCATAGACTCAGATGATGAATAATTCCAATGTCACTTTGTACTGTGCCATTGCTCTTGCTAGCAGAGAGCTGATGAAGTGGTCTATCTGATATTCATGTGCAGTTGTACTCTCATCTGACGTACAGTAAGAGTGCTGGGACAGAGCTGAGCGTGAAAAGCTCTAATTATATCTCATGTATGAAAGGCTTATACACCATGGGTGGTGGAATCCTTCACAACTGCTTTCCCTAATGGATTTCCCCCTCACTGTAAAGTTTAACAGCACCAGTCATCATGCTGCTGGGGCCATTACTGAAGCTTATTAAACTTTTTATAATCTTATAAAAGTTTGTGGAGCCTGCACACCTCGCACAGGATCTCAGTGAATGTTTATGGACTTCATTAAATGAAAAAGTGGGAAAACCTTTACATGCATGAAAAAACACATTAACCATGTTATTAAAAATTCACCAAATTTATATGGATAGAATTGTTTGTTAATTATTCTTATTGTGATTAAAACCTGGTCAAAAGGCAAAGAAAATAAATCATTTTTTTTACATTTTGTTTACCTTTTTTTTTTTTTCATTTGTTTATTGACATTAATTTTAAGTTAAGCACATTTTCTGTTTTATTTTAGTATAATTAAGATGCCAATAAAGTTTTATTTATATTTTGGATTACTTATTTTTATTTGTATACATATTAATTTTCGTGTTTTTTGTCATTATGATTGTATACTTTGTCTATATACTTTTTAAAAAAAAATAATTGTTTATTTCTGTTTTCAATTTTGTTATTTTAGTACATTAAGTTAAACTAAAATAAATATTTAATTTAATAAAAAATTTATATTAAAATGTATATTTAATTTTTCACAAATTACATTTTTATTTAAATGTTAATTAAATAAAAAATTTAAAAAGCTGAAATAATTGTTTTCAAAAACATACAAATAAAGTAACAAAAAAAAAGTATATGTCCTTAACAGTCCAGATAAACAATATTGTTATTATTATTATTATTATTATTATTATTTTTATAGCTTTAATGAAACATACACTATATTACCAAAAGTATTCGCTCACCTGCCTTTACTCATTCTATGAACTGAA
>JAUMHR010000072.1:2900236-2939047 GCA_032361145.1 Enteromius fasciolatus | reverse complement strand
ACAAGCTACGCGTTGAGTTTCGCGGGTGATTCAATGGCGCAGCTTGTCAGTGATCTACGGCTCTGTGTATAAGCTGGCATTCTTTTTGAAAACAGCTGATGGAGATTTACCGCTAATCAAAGAACTGGCTTTACTGACAAGATGTGCATAATATATATCGTTTGATATACATCGCCCAGCCCTACAATTACGTACAGTATGTAACCCTCGTTCCCTGAAGGAGGGAACAGAGATATCAGGTCGGTGACCGATGAATCGGGATCTCGCCAGAGTGACCGATCTACTTCGAGTGTAACAAAACAAGTCAATGCCGGAGTGCTGGAGGACTCAACAGGGTTTGCCCGAACAGGGAACTCTCTGGAGAAAAGGCGTAAGGGAGCCACAAGCCAACCCTGAACCGGGCCTCTCGGTGCCACTACCTGTTTGAGGTGGGAATACAGGAGGAAACCAGATCGACACGCAAGCTATAGAACCTAGCAAATGTGCTAGGAGTCACCCAGCCTGCAGCCAACAGATGTCTACAGATGACATGAGGTCAAAGCTGTTCTGAGGTCCTGAAGCTCTGAGTTCTATCCAAGTAATGTCGCAGTGCACGTACAGGACAGAGCAAGGGCTGGGTCTGCCTCCTCCTGGAGCAGCACTTGCAGAATCACCTGATCCCTAAAGGGACCTTGGGAACCTTGGGCACATAGAAAACCACTTATCCAGCCTTGAAGGATCAGGACGAGGTGGAGGATTCCACACGAGCCTGACCTTCTCTGTAGCCCAAGAAAGCATAGTAATCATCTTTGGGTCTGGTTCGGGCACGCTACCACACCAGAAGGGAGCAACACAGCCAAATCATCATAACCAGAGAGAGAGGGCTCGCCCTCTCATGCTGCGATCAACATCTGGTCATAAGAAGGAGCACCGAAGGAAACGACTGGTACACTCTGTCCCGCAAAGAGCCCGTCCCTCTCTAACGGAAATTTCACCAGCTGTGGAGTGCTTGAGGAGTGAGAACTCCCTTTTGGGGAGGCTCTCACCGTGATCCTCAAATCACCCCTGATACCACTGGACGCAGTGCCACCCCGGGTGCCGGGACGAACACTGGATCGTGGCAGAGATGGTCATGCAGCTCCTCACAAAGAGCACATGCACCGTCCACAAACGCATCCTCAGTGTGTTGAGCGCCCAGACACATCAGGCAGCGATCGTGACTGTTCATAGGCTCCAGGAAACGTGTTACAACACTCCACTCGTAACACCCCACTCGTCCGCTTACTTGAAGAGAATGAGCAGTAGTGATGCACCACCTCTCGGCTCTGAAGCGAAAGGATAAATGATGTGTGCACCAGCTGCTCACTTATACTCACACAGTGATCAGTTGGCATGCCTTTGCCACATTTGAAGAAGATTGGTCTCTCTGGTGAGATCCAGATTCGTCGGTCACTGACGTGATTCATAGTGACTGACTGAAAGGGAACCATATTTTCCATAAAACAAAATAATTTGAGTGACCTGGGAACAAAGTACAAAAAAGCCAAAAACACTATTAAAATAACATTACAGTTAGTATTTCCTCTGGTTTCATATAATGTGTCAGTGAATTTATACCAGGAAAAGGCCAGAATGTAAGTTATATTGTATCATTACTTGTATCTTGTTCTATAGAACACTTTTATGATGTTTTTGGAGTTTGAAGGGCTGTGATCACTGTATTTATTTCACAGAAAATTGCAGCATAAACATTCAGAATTCTGTCAAACTCCTTGTTTTCCACACAAGTAACAGGTTTGGACCAACATGAATGACATTTTTCGGGTGAATTTTCTCTTTAGGATGAGTAGAGACTGGGTTTTCAGAGTATGTTTGTGGCAGCGTTGCTTCTTCTTTGTGTAGTTTGCAGGAATGTGAATGAACTGGGCTGTTTTGGTTTTTGTTGGGTTTCCAATGCAGATGTGAGTGGGTGCCTTTGACCAATGACTTTCTAAATGCAAGATGTTTGCATTTTGTGTTTTTATTAGTTGCCAAGTTCTGCACGTGACTTACATTTCTCCATACCAATCATATTGTTTTAGTTAAAGTTTGCCATTGTAAAAGCAAATGTATAAGCTAAACTGAACGAACCTGAACTAGAAACGTTATAGAAGCATATGAACTCTGTCCAGTTGATTAATTTAATTATACATCCTGTACATTAGAGAGTAGATGACATGCTGTAAGTCCAAAGAGGGAGCAGCAGTTTTGAGGGAATTTGCTCCATCTGTATGAGTCCTGTTATAGTGCCCTCAATACCCTGTCAGCCGTCTTCTCCATTATAAGTTCAAAAACAACTTAATTTACTCTGAGTGTGATGTGTTGCATGTGCAGATGGCACATACTGGCAGGAAATGTGGGGGAGTGATTCACACCATTGGTAACAGGTCTGTAGTACAGTTGGTGTGATGTCAGTGCAGTGAAACTCAGCTCTGTATGTCTTCTTCAGGTATCAGATAATAGCTTTCAGCACGGATGGCTGCTCTGACTTTACACGCTCAGTATAGTGTATCACATTGGGATGTCTTCATATATCTCATTCTGTGTATGTGATGGGTTGTTATTGTACGAACCACTTGTAGTAACAATTGGCCCTTATCTGAAATGAGAACATTAGTGGAACAGGGAGGTCTGAATATGCATGATACATTTAAATAATTGGCCCACTTGGGTTGCGTCTGGTGGGTGGCACTATCAGAATAGATGAATAAGGAATTAAATAAATTGATGAAATTTGACATATTTAGGTTAAATTTCACATTTCTTTGTTCGAACATGGAATCATATTTAAAAAATTATTAATAAACCTGGAAGATGTTAATTTAGAATTTTTTATTTTTTATTTATTAGGAAAATAATGCATATATTGAAATTATATCTAAAAAAGGTAAATACAAACAATTTACAATTAATTAAATATATAAATATGAAACAAGTAAAATTACATATAATTTATAATTAAAATGTATAATATCAATTTTATTTTATTTTTAAAAGCATTCCATTGGAGAATTTTTATTATTATTTATATTTGTAATTTAATGTGAACCAACTTGAAGAATAATTGGAATTGCAAATTGTTTATTAACATCCAAAAATAAAACAAGTATGAGAAATGTATTTTCGATCAAATCATATCACAACATCAGTCTTAATGGTCCTTAAAATAGACATTGTTTTGATGCAAAATATAGTGTCTTGCTTTTTTCTCTCCTTTGATTTGGTTTGAAATGTGACCTGGGCTTGTTTTCTAGATTCACATATGAATACTGACACAGAATTATCTTCTGTCTCTTTCTCTCTCCCCATCTTAGCATAAACTGTATATATATCCTGATAAATTAAAAATCTGAATTGTGGGTCTGTTGAAGTGTGAACAGAATTGCTTATTTGAGAACTTCACTACTTGCCTAAGCAAATGCAAATGAACACAATGTGTTTTTATGTTGGACAGAGGTCTTGCATTTACTTCAGCAGATCTAAACACCTTTTTTGCATTCAGTTCTGGATGGTTTCACGTTGAGTTTATCTCACATCATTCAAATCCATGTTTGTTTTTTGGCTCCTCTTGAAATTGCAAGAGGTCATTTGTCCTGCATCGCATGATTTTATTTCCAGAATGTGGAAAACATTACATGAAAAATGAAGTGGCAAGTAACCAAAATAGTATGAGTGGATATTTCTAAACCATGTTTTTGTCTTCGGTTTTCAAATGAAGGCTGACTTTCAAGCTTTTTTCTGTTCTGCATATCTGAATATATATTATGATCTTAATCAGACTAGCTTTGTCAAGTCGTAATTCTTTAATATATAAAAAGGTCTACCAGGTCTCACGGCATTAACGTATCTTGGTGCACTTTTTAGCAAGTTGTGAAATACGTACCAATAAGTACATATCACTGCAGTTTCCAAAACAACTGAACACTATAGGCAGTTCATTTAGTTATTTCTTTTCACACTAATTCACAGAGTTTTGATTAATAAGAATATCATGTTTTGAGCTCTAAACAATATTGATATGCTGGGATATATTTTCATAGACTGTAGGTTTGTTCGGTAGCTCACGGAGGCGAGGAGCTCCCATGTTCCATGCTACTGTTTTTCGACAAAACAGTTAGTAAAAGGCAGCTGAAATGGCACGGTTGCATCAATAAATGCCTATTTATATCAGTTTTGCATTTGTTAACACTAAAAATGTACCAGGGTTCATGTATTGAACCGGTGTTTTAGCTCCACTCAGTGGACATTTCTCTCTGCACTTAAAAACTGTGCACAGAGGTACATATTTTTATGAGACAAAAAATGCTGAATGGTAAAAATGGAAAAAGGTGCTGAATGATTATATATGCTTCATCCGTGCATGCGTTTCTCGATTGTGATGCATGGAGCAAGACGCCTCGAGACCTCAGACATACTGTACTGTAGTTGTTCAGTCACACCTTTTGAAACCCATCTCACGCTCCCCACATGAAAGACTCTGCGATGGCGCCACATGAAGAGCCGCCAGTCTTCCCAGCAGCTCTGCACATATATTAGCCATTAATTAGTTGGGCATGTGCCAGAAATATGTTTTTGACGATAAATATAAAGGCAACATCAATGAAGACTCCTCGGTGGGCGTTTTTGCTTCATCTCTTTCTCATTGTGTGCGTGGTACTGTTTTCAGTGTGTTTGAATCGATTTGCATTAGTCAGAGTTTGACACTCTTTCTTGGCAATGAGGTGATGTTTGCGCTCGATTGGGTCAAATTCTGGGTCAATATGCCTGTGGTTATGAATATTATAATATACTTTAAATCATTTCAATAGATTGTTCTTCTTAAAGGAATATTTTAACAAAGAAATGAAATTGATCAAAATATACCCACCCTCAGGCCAGATGTAGATGAGTTTGGTTCTTCACTGAAATTTAGCATTTAATCACTTGGTTATCATAGGATCACCTGCAGTGTATGGGTGCCGTCAGAATAAGAGCCTAATCAGCTGATAAAAATATCACAATAATTCAAACAAATTAACTTGTGTTTGACGTACAGTATTTCACCAAAAAAAACCAAGAAATCATTTATCGTTTCACCCTCAGGCAATTTAAATCTTTCAAACTGTTTTTAAATATTATTTATACATTATTTTTTTATTTAATATTTTGAATTATATTTTTATGCTTGTAAAATATTTTACACTTTAGTTTATGTGCTATTGTCAGTTTTTTTATTAGTAGTAAATATTTCTATTTAGCTTAGATTTTTTTATTGATTTGAGTATTTTAACTTAACTTATTTTATTTTAGTTGCCAAGGCAGCATTTCTAATTTTAATTAATTAAATTTATAAATTATTTCACTTCAGATTTGATGTTTCTGCTTTACTTCAGTTAACAAAACCATTTAGTTTTAGCTTTTGTGAACAAGAAAACCACTCCTCTCCACTTTTTGATCTGATGTATTTGTTCTGCAAATTATATTTGTAAGTATATTGAGTATATAGAATATATTGAGTTGCAACATGATAATTTCCACTGAAATCTCATATAAATAAGAATACAGAATAAATTTTAGTTTTTAAAAGCAAGACTGTGATAAGGGTCGTGTAAACTTCCTTATAATTCTGTTCAGGTACTGTAACCCACCAACTAATTGATATTATGTAAATTCTTATTTCTTATTTATGTAATCTACTTTTATTTTTACAGAAATCACCTCAGATCATGTTTAAATATATCTTGAGTTCCACATAAGAAAGAAAGTTAAACAAGACTTTTGGGGCGAATAAGTGATGACAGATTTTTTTTATATTCATGGATGAACATTCCCTTTAAGAGTATAATCATATTAAACTATGATTTATTTAAACATCCAGTGCTTCTTCTACCCCACAGCGCAATCGATCGGGTTCATTTTTTGATGCGTTTTCTCAGTCTTAATAATTGATTGTGTTGTAATATTTGAAATCACACACTGCTGTGCTCCACGTGTCAGCAACACTCACACTGTCTATTTATGAGTTTGCTTTTCTCCTTCCACACATCACTCATCTGTCCCACCTGTCCAATCTAAAAAGCTGTCAGAAGCGCCCGCTGCAGTCCTCTGCTTTCTCATTTGAGTTTGTTGTGACTCGTTTTGGATGTATTTGTCCCATCTCTCCAGGAGACTCTGTCCAGATGGAGTTCTGCAGCGCACTGCCCTGCTGCAATCAGACCAAACACACACACACACACACACAGATCTCACTCAACGAGCCCCTCATGCTCCTTCGTGAGGGGAATGATTGTAAACATCTGGGATCTGGCTGAAATCAGAACAACGTATTCAAGTCTGGTATCACCAAATTATGAGTTTTTCATCTGCATAAGCGTTTTTGGCAGGCTGCATGATTCTCAATGGGAGGAAAAAGACACAAATGGTCATGTTAGCACCAGAGAACTAATGATCAGAGGAGAATGTTATGTCCTCAGTGAAATATAGAGGTATGCGTCTCACAGCTGTTTGTCATGTTCTCACACAGGTGACCTGTAACTGTTTCAGCATCAGTGATGGAGAGCTGCAGGACGTGGGGGTGGGACTTTACCCCAGGTGAGTGACATGAGCCAGCCACATCCCAGCATGCCTTGAACGTTTATTACAGCTACAGTAGTTGCTAGGAAAGTGTCACTGTTAATACTGTTCATACTTACAAACAAAATCATCATACAATTACTAATAAATATTATTACATAAAGTTATTACAAATTGTTACAATGTAATTGTTCTTTGAATTCATTAAAATTATATTAAATGTAATACATTTTAATTAATAAAAATATTTAGATTACAGTATTACATAAAATGTACAAGTCTGTAATTAAAATAAATGAAAATAATTGCATAACTTAGTCATTATTAATACATTTATATATATATATATATATATATTTATATATTAGAATTAAAAACAAAAATAATAATTTAAAAAAACTTCAGGATATAGTTAGTAAGTGATAAAATTACAAATACATTAAATTATAAAAATGTAAAAGTTATTACATATATTTACAATTAAGGATGCTTAAAATGAACTTAAATTATTTATTAAAATTAAATTAACTTAAATGTGTTTTAATTCATATAGTATAATTATATTTTTATAAAATAAATAAAATAAAAGTGATTGAATTAAAATGATTTTTTTAATATATATATATATATGTGTGTGTGTGGGTCTGTAATATATATAGTATATAATAGATAATATAGTATATATAAAATATATATTAGATATTAATTAAAATGACCCAAGTGCAGTTTGATTGATATTAATTGAAGTGCACAATGAAAAAGCGTCATTTTTGAGAAATGTTAAAACCATTTGCAGATTAAATTAAATAAATTATTGGTGTATACACAAAGCCTATTCATCATTTTAGGCATCATTTTAATCAAAAATATTTTTTTTCCTTTTTGAGCTTTTCCATCAAATGTTAGTGTGCTTGTTTATGAAGGAGACAACTGCGTCAGTGAAAAGCATACTTCAGGTGAAATATTAAACAGGCTCTTCATACAGTCTAATTTAATTTTACATTTGCAGTTTGTAGCACAGTGCATTCATTGTCTTTGTTTTTCCTCGTTTTAAAAATGACTTTACCCACAATCCCCTTGTGTTTGAGTCAGTTGAGGCACTGTTCTTGTTTTCGCGCTCGCTGTGCCCAGCAGATTTGTGTGACAGAAAACATATTTGTATTATTAGCTCTGCAGTCATAAAGAGGCATTCTGACATGAGTTAGGATTACATGCTACGATTTGCTCTCTGCTACTGAACACGCCTGAGGGAAGCTCCCCTTCACACACACCCAGGAGTCGGAGCAAACGCAGAATAATTACACATAAACAGACATTCGGCTTTCAGTGTGACCAAATTACAAGTTGCCGAGACACATTGTGAGCGCTGAAATAGAGGGGATTTCCTTTGCAAATTGCTTTGTAAGAATCTTCTGGGCTGAAATATGCCAATGCTAAAAAAACACTTTTTGAAGCTTCCAGATGAGAATGACTTATTTAGTATTGGTATATTAAAAATGTGCAATGTTAATGGTATATACAGTACAATGCAAGCAAAGCTCTCTAAAATAATTGATGCATTATTTATTTTAGACTTATGATCTGTCTTACATAAAAAGGACTGGAACTGTATCTGTGTGCTTTTTTTGGTCCTCTCTGTTTTCTTGTAAAGAGAGATTGCAATTAAAATGTGACAGGCCGGTGTCAGTGCAGCATCCCGTCACGCTCTGCAGATGACAGGGCCGAGACCCAGAGATGAACTGCTCTTAAATTACACTTTTATCAGCACTGACGTCTTTCATAATTAATCTTCATGCCCGCAATTGTCACCAGTTGCTATTTTGTTCACCTACAGATGAGCTCTAGAAGGGGTCATGATGGTACGCTGGAATTTCCCGTTACTAAAGGCCAATTTTAATACAACCCAGTGGTGTTTCTTCAAGACGATGTGGAGTGATGTTCACAAAGCATTCTGCTTCTGTGATGTGGCATAATTCAGATGAAAGAGAATATAGAGCATGGCTTGATTTTATCCACTAGGATTTGATTAGTTGTTAAATGTTAATTATCATTGCATTTCCTTCTAAATGTTAATGACCTTTGGTGTGTTGAACTTTGACATAATCTTGCACAGTTATTTCTACAGATCTGAGTGAGTAAAAGTGAGGGAAAATTCCCAATAATAATACAATTAATTAATTAGTCAAGGAACATTATAATGTAAAAATAATAATAATAATAATAATACATTTAAGTTCATCTAAATATAGACCTGACTATTCAAATATAACTAAAATGATAAACCACATAATTTGATACAAATGCTAAAATAAAATGCAGCCCAATATGCTGAAATCCATGTCAACAAACTTGAATCCTTCAGAAAAGAAAATTATTATATTTTAAAATGTTAAATGTTAATGCTGAATGCCGGAGCATGTGGCGTGTTAAAACGGTCAGCTGTGGTGACTCCAGTGTAACACTTGTTCTCAGGCCGGATGTGAAGCAGCTAATCCCTGTGGTTGTGTCTGGAGCTGGCGGGGGGATTTGTGCCATCCTGGCCCCGTCGGGCCACGGTTATCAGGGGAAGAGGGTGTATATGCAGCACCCAAATTAAGCTCCAGCAAACCCGTGGCCAGCGGTCTGTTGTGCTGTGGCCTGACAAAACCCAGCAGCAGAAATCCATAAAGCTTTTACAGACACCCTGCCGCATGCAGACGCTGTCATGTGTGAAACCCAGGAACTATTTGTTTCCCACTTTAACACCCCATTCAGGTCTTGGAAATTCTGAGGGATAATTGGGTGTTTCTTTAGCAGTGGTCCCAGTGGTTTATTAAAAGTAACAGAAACTGTTAAAACTAATTGGATAACTATATTCTTATACAACTGACTGTTATGTGATTATAGATTTTATTGTGCTATTCTTTTTCTGACTTAAACGTAAAAAAAAAAAATTGATTTTGAATTATAAAAAAGTGAATTAGACAAAAAAAAATGTATTATTGCATAAATATATCCAAAATAAAGTTTAGCATCCAAAATAAAAGTTTGTTACCATAAAATATGTATGTGTACAGTTTATATTATATATATATATATATATATATATATATATACATACATATACACATGCATGTATATATTTCAGAAAAATATTATATTTTTATGTATCAAATATATTTTTTATAATATGCATTATATGAATATAATTATAGACATGAAAAAAATACATGTAAATATTTTAAATATATATAATGTTTGTCTGTGCATTTATATATACTTAATAAATATGCACATAAATTCTGCAAACAAAAACTTTTATGACAGCACTATTAGCATTTTTATTTGTTTATCTGCGTATTTATTTATTTATTTATTTTTAAAAGGAAGTTATAACTCATTATATGTATTTAAAATAATAAAAATATAATAATGTTCTTTTTTTATCAAATTATGCAAAAAGGAGAATTTTATTATTTTTTTCATTTTAGTATTTATTTATTTTAGCATTTATTTTTCACATCTTTTACATTTGTATTTATTTTAGTTGTTTTTTATTCATTGTATCTGTATGTATTTATTTATTTAGTGAGATAAAGGACTGTGATTTTATTCCAAAAGTGTCTAAATATCATTTCCACCACCAAAATTTCCATCTCAAGATAACAAAATATATCATTTGAAATGTGATGGGAATATTCCCTGTTCACACAGACGCTTCAGAGCAGTGTAAATAAATTGCAAGCCTTCTATAAACACCGTTAGCAGAGGAACTAAACTAGTCTGAGTTTGTTTTAAGAGAGTTTATTTATAAAAGTCCACACGCAGGGCCAAAAGCAGTTAGTGCTAAGTGGGTGATGTTGACATCATATCCTCGTATCAGTTGCGTCGGGCTGTTGTGAAAATGCAGTAAACTGAGGCTATGTTCAGGTGTTGAGGGTGTGCCAGGAACAGCTTTTCTTTCTGTTTTCCGGCAGTTAATGGCCACCTTCTGCACTGTTATTTGGAAACATTAATAAATGAGCGCAGCGGATTGCTATTCACCTTGTCTCTTGATGTTTCAGGCTGCTTAGCAATACCCAGGTATTATGTTTTGTAGAAGATAAGAGGAATTCATCCCGTTGTCCTCCATATTCTCTCATTACCCAGCTCCGTTCAGCATTATTTCATTCTTTCGCTCGTCTTCTGTTGACAGAGCACGGCGCTTACGGCTGCAAGCACAGACTCGCTCTAATGAGATATATTTTCTTTCGGTATTACTTAGAAACCACATGTAAAGATTGAGTTTAGGCCGTGTGTGTAAGTGAGGAGCGTCGGGCTCTTAGGGGCTGTTTATGGGTGAATAATCAAAAGTGCAGATTAAGGGAGGATCATAAAAGAGGGTTTCACTCAGGTTAAATAGTCTGCTTTGAGCTAAATGTCTTGTGTATGTGCAGACAGGGGCTTAGCTAACAACTATTTTCTGACAGCATTAATCAGCTCAGATTGGTCCCATTTTTTTGATATGGCTTAATGGAGATAAGTCTTGGAAAACAGGATTTTCTTAGCTCTTTTAGAACAAAAGAGTCCAGTCTGCTTTGTTAGCGAATGCAACGCAGAGCTCCACCCAGACTGGTTATGGGAACTAAGCTGCAAAATTTGGTAAATTAAGATTCAGACATGAACATACGCACATTAACATATGACCGCCTACATTTATACATCAACACCTGTTCAACTGAGCAGCAACCTGCCTTTCTGATGAAAACTGCTACTACATGAAGATTAAACCACCATAACCGATATAGTCATTAATATATAGAAGTCTTAAAGGTACAGTAACTGTACAGTAGTTTAATATAACCAGAGAGGGGGAGGAAATAGTTATGTAAAACTAAATTATGTTTCTGGTGTACATGTTTTGATTTTAATTAATTAAAGTGCCCCTATTATGCCATTTTAAAGGTTGCTAATACAGGTTTACATGTATGCAAGGTCAAAAAACACTTTAGTTTTCTCCAAAAATAGATTTAATTTTACCCCATTTCTAAATGATTCGTAAACGACTCGTGTGAAGCAGTTCGAAGAATTAGTCTGTCTAAACCCCTCCTTTCCGTGATCCCTCCCTGCTGTGATTGGTCAGATGGAGCAGTCCTTTGTGATTGGTCTACCGCTACAGCGGCACACAGAGCTTGTGCCAAAACTACCGTGGACAGTGCTTTTACACTTAGTGAACTTCAGCATTGTATAATGCATAACACTGCATTAAACATCGTTTATCATTACTTAGGCCACATTAACACATAGCCGGGTATTTGGAGAAACAAATATTTCCTCCTCTCCGTTTTCAATAATAACATTGTGCGCACAACATCATTTAAAAAAAAAATTGTCATTTGAAAAATTCCCTTTGTGTAAACAGGGCCTTAAACTAATGATGAGACAGACAGACAGTCAAGCTGCATCAATCACAGTATTAGACTATATTAGGGCCACAGCTGAACAACAGAACTACAGAAACGCAAGTTAGCCCGGTACCAAGACATGTGCAGGGTTGTTACACAGCATAATGTACACAAATACTGTACGTCTTTTGAACCATCGCTAGAAAATACAATCAGCAATTATTATTCACACTTATAGGTAGAAGTTCAGAGGAGCAAGCCGGTCCAAATAAACTGGTCACTGATCTTTTAAGACGTTTGGTGAGTATTGTGTTGTACTCCAAGATTGGAAAAGCAGTCATCAGTAAAATGACGCGAACACAACAAGAGGCTGTACTGCTGAGGTGTTGTTGAAAAAATGAATGTTAATCACTCATTATTTGTAGATTCATCTTTCGGAAGGGCATATAAAACAACTCTCACAGGATACAGTGACTTCTTCACATGATGTAATCCACGTGGAAATTGTACTTTTTGGGGGCGGGGCAAGTTGTTCGCGACATAGAACTTGAGCCGACTTTTTTTTTTTATAGACAATAACTTTTTAACTATTTATAACTATTTATTGTGCACTGTCGGCTTCACAACTTTGCAGATCATTTATGTGAATATACAGCTACATGACACACAGCATGAAAGATCATATTTGAAAAAGCATAATGGGGCACTTTAAAAGTTATACTTGAAAATTCATATTGCTCAGCTGTATAACTGAATACAAAACCCCCCCCAAAAAAAAATAAATATATTTTGTAAGTTTATACTGCTCTTGTTTTATGTTGTGTGTGTATAATTTGAAATTAATGTATATTATTATGATTCATGTATATCGTCCATTATTTCTTGAAAAAATTTCACCCACATTCATTTTTTTTTTGTTGTAGTAGTAACTTGCTTTGTTTCAATGCAAATTTTTTGAATTTATGCAAATTTCTTTAATATTTTGATATTTTGAAAATGTTATTTTATTAAAATGCAAATGAGCTCTCATTTAATTTTTGATTTTGATTTTATGTATTCCTTTTAAAATAATAGCTGGCTTTAACAATATACTGAAAATGTGCTTATGTGTGAAGCTTGATCATCAGAGCTCAGAGGGTGTGGCCTGTTGTCATGGTATTTTCACAAAGTCATTTCATTGGCTAATAATTAGTGCTGTCAAATGATTCATCAAATCCAAAATGTATGTGTGTGTACTGTGTTTATTTATGGTGTATGTATAAATACACACACATGCATATATATATATATATAAGAAAAATATGTTACATTTTTATATATATTTATATATGATATAATTTATATGTAAATATTTGTAAAATATATGCTGTATGTTTTTATTAGGTATTTATTATACCTTATAATATACACAGTACACACACGTATATTAAGTAAACAGAAAGTTTTGTTTTGGGTGCGATTAATCATTTGACAGCACTACTAATCATTTATTAGGAATTTATGCATGGTCTTGCATTATTATGGTCTTTCTTGCAAAACCTGTGAAAGGAGAGCAAAATACTTTTAAAGGTAAAATGTCTTCATAAATATCTAGAAGCAGCCTCCCTGTGTGGGCTATTAAACTGGCACGACTTCCACATTCACCATCCATGGGAAACATTTCTCGTCTATGAATATGAGCCTCTGGGATTACAGAGAACAAACAAAACCAGAAAGGCAGATGTCGAAATTGTTGTTTAGATATGAGCTATGAAGTCTTCAGATCGGATGTGAGGCAGAATCAAGGCTTCAGACATTGTTGTCGACGTCTCAGAGAAATTATAATGACGCAGAAAGATGGTCCTGTGAGAGCGAGGCCCGTCTGTTTACCGTCGGCTGGGTGGGCCGACTCTAAGCTCGCTTTATACCCTTTGCTTAGGCTCTGTTCAATCTTCCCCAGACCATGACAAACACGAGTAATTTGTTGCTCTGGCTTCTTGAATGACTTCCGATGCATTAGCAGAAGCCTGGAAGAGCAGGATAGCATGTATTCCTGTCCGCGTATAAAGGATAATTGTGCTTTCGTGCTTGATTCATAATTGCTGTGTTTGTTCTGTCATGCTTGTGTGAATGTAAATACATGCATTCAGCTCAATATCTTTTGAAATCTCACCAAAAGGAAGCATAGCTGACATAACAAGACGTCAAACATGATTTGCACACATATATTTGAATATGATATTTTAGACTGGTTGGGCACTTTAAAATAATTTACATTTATTGAACACTAAATTAGTATTTTACCCCAGAATAGAACATTTTAATGTTGTTTCAAACCTGTTTTCTTTTGTTAATATGAATGTTCTTTTTTTTTTTTCATTTTGACTATATATAATTTCCTTCGTTTTTGGAGATTGGCATTATACATAACTGTACATTCTTTTAGAAAAATGTCTATAAAATATCTACTTTTGTGTTTTATAGAAGAAAGAAAACTATATAGGTTTGGAGCAATGTATATTTATATTAAATAACTTATATTAAATTAAAAAATATAAAATTTATATTAATATATTAAGTAAATTTTTTAAAGAAAACAAGTTATTCAAATTATAAATTATAATTGTGCAAATAAAAATTATTCATCTTATAAAAAGGTTTATTATAGATATAATTAAAATATTTGTTATAAGATATTAAAGTTTCATTAGTTAATTGATTTATTCATTAATTCAGATAGATAGATAGATAGTTTTAAATAAACATACATTTTATATTTAATTTATATAGTTTATAATTTATATTATCGAATATATTTTAATTGTGCGTGGAAAAAATAATTATCCTATAAAAATATGTATTATGGATAGAATTAAATTATTTGTTATTAAGGTTATTTATTATAGTTTAATTAATCAAATGATTTACTCAGTAAATTAGTAATTCAGATAGAATATACATACATTTTATATTTAATTTATATAGTTTATAATTTATATTATTAAATATATTTTAACTGTAAAAATTTATTATCATTGCGTTAAATACATATTCTGGAAGAATCATTCACTTTAACATCTGGTTTGTCATAGATTCATGTTTGTAAATGAAAAAGTAGCAATATTAAATTGTCAGTGTGACATCATCATTCATATGCGTCACTAACAGCATCAGCGGTGATGATCTCACCTTAAAGCACAAGATTCTTAAAAAGATCATCGGTGTCACTTCAGTGTCTTTTGTTGCTGTCATTCTCGCCTTGTCGCCTTCAGTTTGTCATCCTCAGAAAGGCGGCAGGTTACATCATATCACATTTAAGAGGACAAATATCCCGCTAGCAAACATGTCAGCCTGCTTGTTTTCTGCGTCTTCTGATTCTAGCAACTTGTTTCTTTACTTCATTAATTAGTGATGTCTGATTTATGTTCCATTATTTAGTAGTTATTGTGTATTATTTATTTGGATCAAGAGAAATGAGAGTACTGTATGAGGGATTTGCAGTTTGATTTAAACTCTTTGTTTGAGGAGGAAAACAATTAAAAAATAATTCATTTACTGAGAAAAATAGGAACTGTTGTGAGTTTGTAGAAGTTTTGTGGATGTGTTTTGACAGGCCGAACTACAGTAAATCCACCACCGCTGGGTCTTATTTGTTAAATCAACCTCGGTTTAAGCACAAGAAAAACCTTCATTTAAAGAGTTGATGTTATATCATATTAACAAATCATTGGCAGCGCTCTCTGTTTTACATGGACAAGAAATAATGGTAACACTTTACAATAAGATGCCATTTATTAACATTAGGTAATGAACAAAAAATGACCAATGCGTTTACTGTATTATTTGTTAATGTTAGTTAATGAAAGTACAATAATTTATTGTTTATTCATGTTAGTTCACAGTGCATTAACTAATGATAACAAACACAATTTGTGATTTTAATAATGCATTAGTAAATGCTGAAATTAACATTAACTACGATTAATAAATGCTTTTAAAGTGTTGTTCATTCTTGTTTACTGTCATTAACTAATGTTAACCAATGAACCTTATTGTAAAGTGTTACTTAAATAATGATCTAGTAAAATAAATTGCACTCTTAAGCGACCAGCTTCTGTGCTAAAAGCTTACTCGTCCCGATCTGTATCCTCATGAAGGCCTAATTAAGTATGGAGAGGATCCGTTGAGTCTCAGTACTGGTGAATTGTGTTAAGCACTGCTGAAGAGGTTTGTTTGGTGTTTATCTGTCCCAGCATGTCTCTGCTGAACCACGACTGCCAGCCCAACTGCGTCATGATCTTTGAGGGCAAGAGACTCCAGCTTCGAGCCATTCGTCTCATCAGACCCTGTGAGGAGGTACAGCACATGTCCATCCATACACACACACCCACACACACACACACACTTTAGGTTTTAGTTTTATTTCTAGTCTGTTTCAATCAGTCTCTCTCTCTCTTTCTCTCTCTCTCTCAATGTATGACTTTTTCATTCTGACCCAAGGCTTTTTAAATTCATAGGTACTGAGAGAAAACTATAAGCATGGGTCTGTGCTGCAACAGGGCCCTGGACAATATTACTAGTTGCCAGTTTTTGTTTTTCAGCCATTTCTTTAACATCAAATGGAATTTGGACTTGTCAAACATGTTAAAGTATATAATTGTTTATTAGATTGAATAATAATAATAATTCACACTCTGTTACTGTTAGATTTAATTTAGTTGTATTGTTTTTGTTGTTTATGCTTTATCATGTTTTGTGTTTATTTTAATTAATTTATTGTTATTTTTATAATATACATTATATTTAGTTTATTTAGATTAATTTAGTTTTATCATTTTAGCGTTTACATTTTTCTAAATAAATATTCTAATTTTTTTTTATGTTTAACAATATTTTCACTCAGTTTTCATAATGGTAATAATAATGGTAATAATTAATAATATCACACATTTTTTTCTTATTCATTTATTCTATTGAATCAGTCTTTTATTAATTTTATCTTTTATTCTGTTTATTTTTTTAATCTATTATTTTCCCATTTATATTTTATTATATTTAATTTGTATATCTTTATTTACTTTACTTAGCTATTTTAGTTTATGGTAACACTTTATTTTGATAGTCCACTTTAGATATTCTAGTAACAGTTAGTAACTTTGCAACTATATGTGAACTAGTAGTCATTAGAGTATTATTAGACTGTCTGCTTAATATCTATTTTAATTTGTCCACAACACACTGCATGACTATCAGAAACGTTTATTGTACTAACCCCAAACCTACCCTATCAGTCTACTCTGAGAGTTAGTAGACATGTAGTTGTGAATTAATTAGTTAATATTTAGTTGACATGTAGATACAAAGTTACTTATGGTTAGTAGAATGTCTAAATGGACTATCGAAATAAAGTGTAACCCTACACACATATATATATATAATATATAACATATATATTTTAATTATATTTTACTTAGTTTTGGGAGTCACGAAAATGTATTTTAGTTTCAATTTTTCCCAGTAATGTTCCTTTTTATTTTCAGTTTCTATTTCCATTAACAATTTTTTTTGTTAGTAATCATAACAACACAGTCTCCTGCACCAGTCTCACTCCAGCCAATAATTGAGCTTAAAGTTGCTCTGGCGGGCCGCTCAGCTAAACATAGTAATACTTTCATAGTGTCATGGAGCCACAGTGTTTATACATTAAGCCCACAAAGAGCTTTCTTGCAATTGTCTGTTCATATGAAACTGGGGCAGGAGAAAGTATTTTAACTGTCATTAAATTACACACACCACACCAGTTTCCCAAGTGCAGGCACTTAACAGAGCCTCCTTCCAGATCAGCTTCACCATAATGCATCCGTCTGATGAATAAATCTAAAAGCAACATCCTGCATGCACATTTAGCATCTGCTCTTATTCCGAACTCTTTAACAATCAGTCCTGACTAATCGAAGCTCATTTAAACCTGTTTGCATGACCGCACACATCCATCACACACACCACCAGCAGAGAGCCAAGATATGCATATACATTATTCATATACATTAACACCTGAATCCATTCGGCTGATGTGGTTTTAGCCTCTAACATACAGAAACTCTTATTATGCGGCCATTCTGTCTGAAAGTTGAGATATTCCAAATCAGGCAGTCATGCTTAATTTACCTCTGACAGAGAGAGGAAGTGAACCAGAGAATGAAATAACCAGCAAACTCTCTTTACACAGGAAGTAATGAGAATTCACACTATATGTGTAGGATATACGACGGCAGAATACATCGTCCTGCAGACTTTGTTTACACACACACAAACACACACTCGCGGCTCGATTATCATTCATACACCCACACACATCTGCACACTGTACACACGCCGCTGTTTGCCCATAAGGGTCATACTCATTTTGGATCTGTTTTTCGTTTTCTCCTCTTCCTGTTTCTGTTGCTTTCTGTGTTTACTCATGTTTTGTTTTATGTACTCTGCTCGTCCTATCTGCCTTTCTCTTTCTCTCTCTCTACTCAATAACTCCTTCATTGGAAAAACTGCTTTCAATTTTCTTTCGCTTTCTATATTTGATCTCTCAGAGGTTTGAAAGTGAAATAGCTTTCTGCATGCTGCGATGTGTGATGTGTTTACAATACATGCTACACTGTTTTCACATGACCTTACAATATTGCATATTTGATTCATTCAATGGTTTCCAGCTATCATCTAAGAAATATATGCTTTTTTAAAATATTTTTCATCCAATTTTAAGGGAAAAATTAATTTAGGCATTGCGGTCAAATGAATAATAATGTTAGTATCGCCTCTGATTCATTTGCTACAAGAAAAATTAAAGAATAAATAAAATTGGATGAAAAAAGATATAGATATATAAATATTTATTTATATATTTTTATATTTATTATAAAAAATATTTATTAATATTTATTTATATTTTTATAAATATAAAAAAGAGATATATCCTCAAAATAAGGGTAAAAAATATTAATATTAATATATATATATAGAGAGAGAGAGAGAGAGAGATTTTTAAATAAATTAACTTAAGTTTATTTAAAAAAAATTTGTTTGCCATTTTTAGTATTTTTTTCCCCCATATTATATTTTTTCAGATATTTTACATGTGTGTGTATATATAATCCCATATGGGGAAGTAGATTTTCAAGCATAATGGGAAATAGTATTTAGTTGCAGCTTGCTATTGTTTTATACTTTAAAATTTAAGAACGCGATATGTCTTTAATTATAAATATGATATTAATGTTACGTTGGGACTTTATGCATTCCTTTTAAAATAACAGATAGTGTGTAACACTAAACTATATAAACACATCTGTAATTGGACGTACATAAAGAAAATCAATAACTAACTAAATAAATAAATAAGCAAATGAGTAAAACAAAATAACAAACCTTTAAAGTCATCAGAAAATCCAATAATTGATGAAAATTATTAAAATGATTAGCTCCTAATAATTCAACAGCAATTTAGTCTTTTCCGCTCGATTATCCAAATGTGAGCTGTGTTAACAGCCTTGAAGATGGTTGAACACATAAACACAAACATGTGCAATAAAGCAAAGCAGACACATTTTCTATTTTATTTACATCCTGCAGAATTGGACCAAAGGGAAAAGACCATGTGGTTTTCAAATGTTAGCTCAGCAGGCAGATTTTCATTATTCAAGACAAAACCTCCGCAAGCCCTAGTGAGCTGCACTGTGTTTATTGTATCTCTCTCAGATGATTCCGCTGCTTGTCTCAGATTGAATCATCTCTAAACTCTTTCTCATTCTCTTTAGCTCACCATAAGCTACACTGACATCCTCGCGACCAGCAAAGAGAGGCGTTCCCATTTACAGGAGCAATACCACTTCCTGTGTCAGTGCACACGCTGTATCACTGAGGACAAGGTGAGCCTCGTGAACAGCCCTTCAGATCTGTCTTCCCTTCCCTGATCTCTCTCACCTTCCCTTTATCCTCATTTTTCGATTCCTCTCACTTTCACCCCATCGCTCCTGGAAAGGGCTTCTCCCCGCCTCATTGTGTTCTTGCGGGATCGCTATCTATCATCCCAGTTCTCCTCCATTTTCTGTTTTCCGTGCTCTTTTGCTCCATGTCTGTCCCACTCATCCCTCGAAAGCATCTGATGATGTGTTGAGTCTGTCAGACCGGACCTCGACCATCAGCCCCGGGGAGCCCGTCCTCAGCAGGCCCTGTCATCTGTGATCATCACTGTGCTGACAGGAGCATGTCAGGAATAAAGCTCCCGATGGCATGCATGGGAGAGGCTAGTACAAGAGAGCAGATGAATGAATGGAGTGTGGAGAGATGGGAATCTTAAGGTGAAGTGTGTCATTTCAGGGATGTTAAAATGCTTTTGCCTCATCTGCACAAACTACTTTTAAGTAAACCATTTGTATGTTGATTCCCAGAGATTTTTAATAACTCATTTTTTCACTTCTGTTTGGTGGACAAGTACACCTCCATTTATTTACCAATCTATTTCTGGACTATTCCATCCTAACAAGATTAGTGTTTATGCATTCTGGACCAGACATTAGACAGCTATAAGAAATTGTTAATTAAAATTGGCTACATGGATTAAGAGGATTAGTATTTTATTCTATTGGTTAGCTGTACTTTAATGTTTAATATTTGTTTACTGTTTTGTATTACATAATTTTAGTATTTTTAATTTATAATTAATATTTTTATAAATAGATAAATATATACGTTTTCTGGTTATGATTATTAAAAGCTATCTGGAATAATAATAATTGTTGTTATTAGGCATTTTAGTTTGTTAATTTATTCATTCACCTGTCGTTATTATTAGGATTATTAAGAGCTGTATGGTAATTACTACTATTATTTTTAAATAATAATAATAATAATAATGTTTATTATTATTATTTATTTTTGTTTATTCTTTTAGAATTTATGCACTTCACCTATCATAATTATTAGGATTATTAAAAGCTATATGGTAACTACTACTTTTTTTATTTAATAAAAATTGTGTTATTATTATTGTTGTTGTTTTTTGTTTGTTTGTTTTTTTCTATTCTTTCAGAATTTACACACTTTACCTTAAAATAACCCACAATTAAAAATCAATCACTTTCTCACCCTTATTTTGTTTCAAATATGTATTACTTTCTTTCTTTTGCAAAACACAAATGAAAATATTTCGAAAAAATATATCTGTGGCCATGCAAGGAAATTCAGAACGGTTCAGTGTCAAAAAAAAAAAAAATCTTCTTTTGTGTTTTACAGAACAAAGAAACTCGTAGCGGTTTGGAACAACATGAGTAAATGATTTTCATTTTTGGCTGAACTATCTCTTTAAATGGATTTCGAATGACGTACAGAATTTGTGGCATGTGTGCTCAAACATGTCACTGTAATACACAAGTTCCCTGCAGGCTTATGTTGTGGTTATTTTGCACCTGCATGCAGGCGTCCCATGCTAAATAACTCTGCACTGAGCTCAAGAGAAGAGGCTTTATCCCTGCTGTTAACACCTACACGGCTGCTCAGACTGACCTCTGCTTGAGTCATCTGTCAGATACTGCAGATAAGAATAAACGCTCTTGCTCAGGGCTGCTGAGATGGAGACTTGGGTTTCATCCCTGCCTTCACTTCCTTCTGGGTCTAAATCCAAAACAGTCAAAGCTTTTTCAGCTTATTTTAAGTAAGGTTTGGATTTTAGGACACCTGATATGTGTGGTACAAAATCTGTTCATCCACCCATCAATCAATCAACCCGACCACATGTAAATCATTAAATGAATAGAGGGCCCTACAGGCACCAGAATATTGTATTATGGAAATATTAGTTTTATATATAATTGAAAACCATGCATACAGCATATTTGTGTTCTGAAATTTGGGATCTAAGTGTTTAAAAAAAAAAAAAAGCTGAATTTATGTGATTAAAAATACACCATGAACAGTAATATTGTTGCTAAAAATTTTAAATGTGTGTTTTTATTTTTTTGATGTATTTAAAATGTACAGTAATTTGTTTCTGTGACACAAAGCTACATTTTCAGCATCATTACTCCAGTCTTCAGTGTCACATGATCATTCTAATATGCTGATTTACTGCAGAAACGTTTTTATTATTATTACTTTTTTATTATTAATACAAAGGGAATTTATATAGTTTATATGAAATATAATTTTATAACATTATAAATATCTTATTTAATGCACCCTTGCTGTATAAAAGTATACATACACACATATATATATATATATATATATATATAAAAATCATATAGGCCCCAATGGAAGTGTTTATAATATTTACATAATTTTTGGCCTAAAAACATTTATTCTCAAAAATTAGTACAATAACAATCTAGTTAGTGTTTTTCTCCTCTGTTTTTGTTGTTCAGCATGTTTTCCATCATTACACTCCATCAAAGCCTCTCACTGTGTGTGTGATTGTGTGTTTGGAAGGAGTGCATGAGGTAATTACAGGTGAGGTGTGTAAAGTGTTGCACTGATGACATTCTGATGAGAAGGACTTGTTGATTCAGCAACGGCTTTGCGGTAATCTGACAACCTGTGTGAGTGCAATAGGACACACTGACACTCTAAAACAATAGAGCAGCTGTATGTGCAGTAAAGTACAGGAGTAATGCTCAGGTTATCACCTTCCCAGAACCTCCGGCGACCGGAGATGTGATTCAGGCTGACAGTAATGTGGGGGGTCACAGATGTTCTCCTGCTCATGAAGGTTGTTCTTCACTTTGTTCTGTGTTTAGTATCACTGTTCTTCCACATTTACACCATGTCTCACTTTCAAATTTGTCCCGGTTCACATTCAATTGACCCCAAAAATGAAAATGTAATTACACCTCAGGTCATCCAAAATGTAGATGTAGTTTCTAAATCAGAACAGATTTGGGGAAATGTAGTTTTACATCACGTGCACAAGTGAATTTTTGGTTTTGGGTAAATATTTCTGTAATGTGTTACAAAGGAGGTGCTGGGGGTCTGCCGATTGTTTATAAAAATTAACTATTATTATTATTGATTATTATTGTTATTTCCCATTCTGCTTTCTGAATACAGTCTTCTGAATATGCATTCAGATTTTTTAAATTCACCTTTTATTATATTATTTATATATATATATGGTTAATAGTTTTTCTATTACTATTACTTTTCTATGACTTTTGTCTCAGTGAATAAATATAATAATGTATAATATATTATTATTTATGAAAAAGCATAGACATAAATGATTAATAGACATATGCATTTCAATGAATATTTACTTCTAAACCCAAATCTATGCACAGAAATTCACTGAGAAATCATGCCCAGTCCTTTTTTTTTTCTTTTTCTTTTTTCTTAATGGAATTTTTTAATTCCTGTGTTATACTGTATCTTTATGAAGTATGTACTTTTGACAACATAGTGCTTTTAATGTGTAGCCAGACTACTGTATATGAGGATAGATACATTTGATAAAGCATTAGACTTCCTGCCATGCTTTGTTCACTGGAATATTTTAATATGCAGTGCACTCTAAACGGTGCTGTAATGAATAATGTGATTATTTAATTTACTGTACACTAACAAACAAAGTCTGAACCACCATCTATAATTTGAATCCTGGGTCTCTCCCTGTAATTAGACTGTTCACGTAAGAAAATGGCTTTTTCATTGAAAAGAAGCAGCAAATAGAAAGGTTTTTCCTTAATGCAAGCAGATGTATAATTTCATGCTTCAAAGCCATTTTATAAATATGGAGATTTGACTAGAATGAAAAAAAGATTCAGGTAAAAAAATGGAAACCTGCAGAGGGTTAGTGTTGAACAATAAGTGATTTTATGTGCAGTTATGAGTATTATAGTGATTTCCGCAGTAGAAGCAGAGGATTGTGGTCTGGTGGAGACTACAGGAAGTTAGCCTGCGGGTTTTTGGCCTCTCGTGACATGCACATCTTTCTCCTGCATTTCGGACAGCCTGCACTCTATCTGATAAATGATTTATAAAGCCTGGATAGTTTGCATGGACTGAGTGCACTGGCACAAAAACACACAGAGGGCACTTCAGCTTACTGTGAATATCTCATTTCATTTGGTCTCTAAAAATACTTTTAGTTTCTCAACCTTTGGCTGAACAGTACAAATATCTCCACACAGTTATAACCAGCTTCACGAAGTATCTCCTGCAGTAAGGTTGATGCATGTTTATGGGGCATATAGTATTTTTTCTCCGTTCATACATATATTCATGGTGGCCTTTCTCATTCCAGAACTATTTTTTTAGCATCATACTGGTATGTTGTCTCGCTTTAATGCCGGCAACATATTTTTAAAACCAAGACAGGACCCTACTTGTATGTCGTTTGAAATAATATGTTGCAAGATGTAGTTGTAGATGAATGTGAATGGCATAGTTTGGCTTTCTGATGGACAGTGTGGTTTATTTGAAAAAATATATATATATATCTTGTAAAGTAAAGTGTAAATGCTTTAAGAATAATAATTTAAAAAAGTCAATAAATAAATAAATAAAAACACTAACCATGTTTAAGAATTCAGAGGAAAAAAAGGGTCCCACTTTATATTGTGACCCTAATACCGGTGTACTTACATAGTAACTAGATGTGTAGTATGTAACCACAGTGTAGGTACACATTGCTACATTTAGTAACAGCAGTGTGTATAAGAGTAACTGGAACAGGGGGTGATCAGGGGGTGTAGTTGGTGCACCAATGTTATAGCAGTGTATAACTCCTCAGGAACTGCCCACTTAATATAAAGTGTTACATTCTGGACACCAATCACAATTTATATATGATGCCTAATTTACTGCCCGCTGCTGTGTAACATCAGAGTAATCACATGCTAAAGCCATAACAATTGTCTACTTAATATCAAGTGTAACACTTTATTTACCAAAAAGGGTTGTTAGTCCTGTTACACATTTGTACTTTCATTACCAAAAAGTTTTGTTAACCATGTCCTGTTACACATTTGTACTTACACACACCGTTCTGAGGGGTGTTACTTGTGTGAAGTTACAGAAATATTACTGTAGATACTAAGTACTGGTGTACTTAAACTGTGGTTACATACTAGAGCTCGAGGATTTTGAAGGCCGATACAAATATTTGGTGGTTTTTAAAGTTCAGCAACAAAACATTAACAGATTTCACTAATGTTAGTCATTTGTAGTTATTTGAGTTTTAACTTACGTAATATAATAATACATTTTAAAAATAAATTTTAACTGGAGAATAGAGGATCATAAAAATATATTAAAGCTCTGATAAGCAAATTGTATAAACATACAAGCTTAAGATATGAAATGTAAAGTCCTTTGAACAAAAACACAACAACAACCAAATCAAAGTTACCAGTTTGAAAAGACTTGGTAAGCTTCATAAATATAACTTTGACTAGGACTGGAGACAAATTCTGTTAAGTTAATAAATAAAAACAACAGCAAAATATGAATTGCTAACAGTACATGAGGTAGTGTACTGAATCAGTCAATCCTCAATAGCTCCAGTCCAGCAGAGGCAGGTTTTAGTACAAGAACAGTTATTTGTAGTTGAGTATTCACTAAAATATTATTGTCACATTGTAACAGAGGAACATTAAAATACATCAGTTTCATATCTAAAGTTTCTATTTTTATACATTTTATTTATTAGAACTTTAAAGTATTTTGAACAAAAACACAATAACAACAACCAAATCAAAGTTACTAGTAAGGGTGTTTTGTCCGTTTTTATTTTGTCTTTGAAATATTAATTTATCGGCCATTATTAGTGCCGATACCGTTAGTTTGGAAAATGCCTAATATCGTCCGATAATATCGGTCAGGCTCTATTACATACTGCATACACATCTAGTTACTATGGAAGCACACAGGTACTAGGGACACTTAAAAATAAAGTGGGACCAAAAAAAGTAATATTGTCAATTATTTTTACAATTTTAAATCCCTTTTCTATTTTAATTTCAATTTGTCATTTATTCCAGTGATTTTGTGCTTATTCTGTAATTATTTTTTTTAATTAATAGAAAGTTAAAAATATCAGCATTTAATTGAAGCAGAAATCTTTTTTAACATTTTAAATGTTTTAAAAACCTTATGCACCCCAGTGAGTAATGAAGAGTTATTTAGTGAGAATGCATAATGGAAAGGTGCTATTTAGGTCGAAGCAGTTCTGAGAAAGAGTTTAAATTGATTTTGTGTGTGTGTGTGTGTGTGTGTGTGTGTGCTGTCAGCGCTGTGACTGTTCACCTCTGATGCATCACACAGCTTTGATGTCTCAGAGGCACTTATACGTGTATCCCCGGGGGCCACACAAACACACACGTCTCTCTGCTGGGATCTGAGTGTCTGACAGACCCCCCCTATGGCTCTGACTCGTCATCACACTTATCCTGAAATAAAGTTGCCCTCTCAAAAACAAGCCCTTTCAGTCTTACCACACCTCACTGCTCTGTAATCCTGACAGCTTCTCTCGTTCTCCTTTTAATGTTTTTGTTGTGTTGTAGGGATGAAGCTCTTTCATGTTTGATGCCCCCCCCCCTTTCCGATTTAAGCATCACTGCACCACACGCACAAATTTGAGCCGTAATGCAGTAAAAGTTCAAATTTCGGTTAAAACTTTGGTCTAGGACAAACTTGAATGAGAACAATTGCACTATTTGTGTGCAGTGATGCATGATAATAAGGATTTAGGATTAGGATAATAAGGATAAGGTTTTTTTTAGATACATGTGTTTATATAAATAAACAAATATAATTACAGTATAATATATAAAAAATTGAGTGCCCCTATAAAACATTTTTGAAAATGACCTAAGTGAATGAAAACATCCTGTTTTTAAAAAAAAGTTACTGCCTCTCAAAAGAGTTGACTCTGAAACATTGAAACAAGTCGTTTTTAAAACGAGTCCCAAGCCATTTCATGTTGACATCAATGTGAAATATTAGCATATTGCCCACCCATTGGTCTTTCTATGTTGGTCTGAATGAAAATGCACATTCATTCTTTGCCACTAGGTGTTGCTTTTGTAGCAGTTAAAATATTTGTTTCCCTGGTAACGCTGTATGCAAAGCAGCATGAGCTCACGGACACTGCTTTATCAGGTATTACAGGCAAGATCAAATTAAAATGAGATTAATTGGACCAATTAACAGATTAATGTCACACAATGGATGAGATTGGAATAATGAATCGTTAAACAAATCACTTGGGAGTTGATGAGCATGTAAGGTAAAAATAAATGCATATAATAAGACAGTGGTCTTTTTTGACTGCTTATGCATGTCAACCTGTTGTTAAGGACTCCCAAAACCAATAATAAAGCCAATAAAGCCATAATTGGGGAACTTTAAATATTATAAAATAATAATAATAAAGATTGACAAATTTACATTTAAAATAAAACTTAAAATCTAAAAATAAATAGCATGTGTTTTGTTATTTGGATCAATAAAGCGTTATGTTATTTTTTACTACTGTTCCTGTTGGTATAATAATAATAATAAAATGAATTTGTGTGACACGTTGTGAACAGGACTGTGACATGCTGGCTGGAGAGAAGACGGCGTGGACATCCTTAAGAGACGCCATCCCTCACCTGGAGCAGCTTCAGTCAGATCAGAGTATCCTTCACAGCTGAATCAAGGGCTGACACTGTATCTCAGGGTTAAGCAGAGTGAAGTGAACTAGCCTGTAGCACTTTTGCTCTGGAAACAACTGCTAGTCTCTGCAAACCATGCCCAGATGTCAGACACTGCAGTGAAAGGTGTGAGGACAACGCTGTCAGTTCTATCGAGCTCGCTTGCTTTTACCTCTTTGGACACGTTTCTGATTCATGAAAAAGAAAAAACAAGCTGTCTTTCCTGTATAATAATAATAAGCATAGATTTCATTTTGGATTTTGTGTGCCAGGCTCCACCAGGCCTTCTTGATCTTTCTTGAGCCACTTCAGTTTTCATAATACATTTCGGCTTGTTTTTCGTTCTATCCTCAACTGTTTAATCAAAAGGCTGGCAGGAGTTGCTAAAAGAGAGCCAGGCTCTTTTGCTCAGATGCGCAGACGCCGTCCCGGACAGGAACATCTATATGCTCAGGATGCTGGATCTGGCTATGGATGCTTGCATTAGTCTGGACGACTATGAGACAGCGCTGGAGTACGGCAACAGAGCTCTGAAACCTTACAAGTGAGTGCAACAAAAAGTTGTTTTCTGTTTCTTAACTGGCAGATTTTCCTGGCAAATCTCCATGGAATACACCTCCATCACATCCTCAAATCTATAAAAGTCCCATTATGACTGTGACTCACATAGACTCGCTCGCCTCTGAAGACCAAAAACAGACAAGTGCAGATTTAGTTCTCAGAAACACTTGGCAGTATCGAATAATAAATCCCTGTTTTAGTATTTATCTCTAATAGATTTATTTATTCATTGCCATTAGGGTAGTTTTAAAGCAATTTTAGAAATTTTCTGTAATTCATTTATTTTTCACCTATGCTTATAGTTGCTTGTAATAGTGAAAAATGAGTTTGCCTTTCAAATGTGTGATGTCAGTAAGATTAATGATACTTCTGTTTAGCAAGCCTTAAATTGATCAAAAATGACAATCTACACAGTAAAACTTATAATTTTGCAAAGTGTTTCTATTTCAAATAACTTAATTAAAAACATAAAATATTATACATATAACGTTTTTGTTTGTTTGTTTATTCCAAAACAATGTATTATAATTATATGTGGCACTGAAGAAGGAGCACTGGCTGCTGAAAATTCTTTGCAATTACAGAAAATAGATAAATATAAAATATATTTAAGTTATATTTTTAAATAGATAACATCTATTTTACTAAATATTTTGCCATTTTTATTCTATTTTTGAATAAATAAATGCAGCCTTGATAAACATACTGTAAGACTCTCAATAAAATAAAATAATTTTTACTAACCCCCAACATTTTAAACAGTATTGTATTGGACTGGTCAAATATATGCTTTTCACTTTTTTGATAATAAAATAATAAATAATACTAAAAATGTACTATTTTACATTTAAAATAAAACTTAAATAAATAATACATTTACTGTAAAATCATCAGGCAAATCAATTAATTAGGTCAATATTTTTTCTTTTATTATTATTTTTTAACATAAATGCAGCCTCGATAAACTGTAATACATTTTACATACATGTAAGACCCAAATTTAGAAAAAAATTAGCAAAAATTTTTTTGACCTCTCAGATATTGTTTTAGGAGGCCTCTAATGTAGGAATTAAAGATTTTTCGAATTTTTTACTTTTTATTAAGTTTTTATGGAAATGTGCAACGTTGGGCCTAGTTGTGAGCAGAATTGATGTATTTGTACTCACTTTGCCTGAACAGGTAAACAGAACATTTAAGCATTCATTTGCCAGATTGTTCACTTATTTAGCCCCATAGCAGTATATATCATAAGTAACAATCACACAACAATCATATTTTTTATGAATCGGCATTTAATAATAAAATATTTAGAAAAAATTATTTGGTCACATTCAGTGTGGTTTGAATGAAGTCTGTGTTTACTTTTGCAGTGATAGTACCTAATACAGTTCTCTTCATCTGAGAAGCACAGACGAACATTGCACTTGCTACACAATGTTTGTGTATCCATTATTGCAGTGTCTGCAGCATCCTCTCTTTGTCTTTGCTGGGAAATGTGCAATCATGTCTTTGCGTGGGGGTGGTCCGATAACCTCTTGGCTGGGGGACTAATAGAATTACAACATAGACATAATAAGCTCTAAATTACATTTAATTATTGTTTTCTAAAATAACTAAATATGTATATGTTCTAGACATTGTAATAAACACACAAAAAATATTTAAGGAATTTTGCTTACTTAAATCCTGACCAATCCAGCCATGCAAAAAAAGGAGATCAGCTCAATGCGAAGTTTGCAGATAGAGTAAGTTCACGACAAGGTGACCAGACCTATAAACACTTTTTCTAACCAACAGCATTGTGAGGACAAACAATAGGACCCATTAAACATGGAAATGAGAAAAATTGCTGGCCTTTTTTTAGAATTGTTAAAAGGGATGTTGTAATTCTGCAACAGTGGGCTTTACAGGGTTAACAGTATAGTGTTGGACTGGTCAAATGCTTTTTACTTTCTGGATAATAAAATCACATAGCAACATGTTAAACTTAATAACACCATGGTGGTGAGATTTGGCAAATACCACTAACATGTTGAGAAAATGTCAAAATTACTTTTTTTTTTGATATTGCAAAAACAGTACAAATAAAAAGTGTAAGTAGCTGGCAGTATATTTGTTGATATATTAATTTTGGCACAACAGTTTTAATGTTTTAACAAACTATATTTTGGAGAAAACCATGATTATTTTTTTATGAGATGCTAGCTTGTTTATTAATACGATATTGAGATATTGAGATATTGAGAAAAGCATTATACATTTAAACCTGCCACAATCCTGCTTATGTTGCCTATCCTAATACCAGGGGTCTTAACCTTTACCAAAAAAAGCTTGTTCAGCTGTGTTTAAATGGGACAAATGGATCAATTTAGGAAAGGGCAGACCCCAGGTGACATGCACCACAGGATGATATTCATCACCAACTACTACTGAATCAATGCGCACAACACCAATCTTAGCATTGTGCACCGTAGCCACTATAAGACTTCCCATGAGACGTGTAGAACAGATCAACGCACACCGGTCTTCTTTTGAAGCAGGCGTTTGTGAGTGCCTTCCCATAGTCTTCTAAAACAGGAGATCTAGAGGAGGTTTGGGACTCTTCTACTGTGGTGTTTCTTTTGTGGTTGTTGGAAAGGTCTCTTTCCCATAGTGCTGAGAATAATACATACCTCCAGGCTAAACGAGAAGAGATTATTGACTTCAAGCTCCTGCAGATGTCAGTTTGTAGCGGCGCTAGACCTCCAGTGATTTCCACTAAATCCAAAAGTAGACAGTAAAGAAACAGTCGGATCAGAGCTTTAGAGGCATTGGACCTTGGAAAAAAGTGAAATTACCCAACAGCTTTTCCCCCGTCGGATGGGGGGAATATGAATATGGTTGTTATTTTTCGACTGCGCTGGATCCCATCTTCCCATGTCAGCTTGTGCAAAGCATGAATAAGTTTTTATATTGCCTGTTGGATTCTTATTTTCCAGCTTTATACTGCGTCTGATGAATGTTTATGGTCCCGAGGGAGGGCCTCCAATGCGAGAAAGAGGAAAAACGCTGCTAAAATGGCTCTTTAAATGGCAAATTGACATTGAGATTGATGCTTGCCAGAGTCGCCGCTGTTAGTACATCAAGATAAATGCACATTATAAGAGAAGATAAATACTGCACACCAGAATATTTCAACCGTTTTCATTGCGTATCTTTCAAATGCTGATAATTGCTGCTTTCACAATGATTTCTTTACTTGTCTTCACCAAAGAAAATGTAAGACTGAAATACAGTATGATACTTAATGAGGTTTATATTCTGAAATACTGTACTGGTAATATATGGAAATCCTTGGGATATATACAGTACTGTGTACGAGTTTAGCGTGTGTTTGTATAAAATGTATTTGAAATACGTTTATTTTGTGTTAAGTATACTGCATATACATATTTATGTGTTTAATTAAAATTGTGCAGAAGTAGTGCTTAAGTCCAACTATACTGAAGTATATTTGATTTGTGCTAAAGTAGAACTACTGCAAGTATACTTCAGGTACACATTAAATATCTTTCAATTAAACATTATACAGTACTGAGTGACATTAAAACATATTTCAGGATTAATATTAAGTGTGCTGTGTACAAGTTGTACTCCAAATAAAGTTTAAAGTCATACAAAGCCAATTTTCCATAAGCTAATATGATTATTTAATGGAAAGACACTATACTCACGGCTGGATCATAAATGATTCACGTGAACATAAACACATTTCGGTTGATCAAGGGCACGTTTCCCTTTAGAACCAAACGTAATGTTAATCCTCCGCGTCTTCAGTCACTCAGATGTCGAGGGTAAATGACTACTGCTCTGTTCATTAATACATTCAACAACAAAACACCTCAATCTCTTAGGAGTCTTGCTTGTTTCTGCGTCTCGGTCTGAGGACGACTCACTCAGGGCGGGTCTGAGGTAAGACATCAGTTCAGTCTGTGTGACACGCTGCTGTCAATCAACTATTGTGGGAGTGGCCTCTATCGGTGTGACGCAGAATGGCTTGATTTGACAAGGGGCAACTTATTTTTATTACATTTAAAGAAAACTACTGGTGTATCTTTATCATTGTAGGGTGGTTGTGCACACACACTCCCAACACACATTTCAGTCCAAACTACTTGAAAAAGTGCATGTGGCACCGGTTGACCTCTTTAATTGTAATTTTTATAGCTACGTATGTTCAAAGATTAGCTAAGCTTGGTATGAACTAAATGTATTTTAAATTGGCTACATTACTTTTTCACTAGAGATTTTTATTCAACAAAAAAGCATTAAATTAATCAAATGTGACAGTAAAGACATTCACAAGAATTCACAGTTACAAAGTATTTCTATTTAAAATAAATGCTGTTATTTTGAACTTTCTATTTATTAAAGGGAAAATCGGAATGCTTGTCTCAAAAACTGTTTTCAGCGTTGATAATAATGACAAATATTTCTTGAGAATCAAATCAGCATAAATGATTTCTGAAGGATCATGTGACACTGAAGACTGGAGTAATGATGCTGAAAATTCACATAAATGAATTCCATTTCAAAATAGAAAACAGTTATTTAAATTCTAATAATATTTCAGAACTTATTGTATTTTTTGGTCAAATAAATGCAGCTTTGCTCAGCATAAGAGTCATCTTTTAAAAACATTTTCAAATCTCAAACTTTTAAGAAAGTTTGCAGCAACTTTTAAAAAATATATATATATACATCAATGAAGAAAAAGCTTTTTGCTCTCAGAATGGTTTTTAGCACAACACATTACAGAAATAATGTCTATACACCCAATCAAAAGTTTCCAGCTGTGCCTTGTTTTTTCCGCTTCATTATCGTTGTACATGCCCTCTATATTCACTTGAAAATGGAGTTTAAGAGTCACTAGGAGTCATAATATCCATCTAACATTTGGGCAGAAAATCAGTAAAAAAAATCACTACCTGCCTATGAAGGCTGTGAAAGCGGTTTTGTTTAAGTGACAGCTCCAGTCATCATGTAACGCCGGGCTTCATGACATTCCATTACAGCTTAATTCAGTATTCGTCATGCGCCTTTGTTCTGCGTTTCAAAATTGTGAGGTTCATTATTGGCCTTGTCTGGGATCCCAAATTATTTCTGGAATTGGCTGGTCCTGTGTTCACCATGTGAATGCTTTCTGAACAAGCAATTATTAAAAGTGGTCCTGCCCCTGTCCTCTTGTCATTCAGGCTGTAAGAGGTTTGGAAAGAGATACTGGCAGACAAAGCAATAATAGATCCTTCAAATCACAAGAGAGCTTGAATGCAGGAAGAAATTACATTTGGTTACCTTAAGAAACTTTAAAATGTGTTTTCTATCTGTGTGGTGCGATTTGTTTACAAAGAAACTTGATCCTGTTCTACGTGTTGCATGTTAACTAAGGCCGCTGCTGGCTATTGCAAAATAAATAGACATTTATTTATGCACCGAATCTATTTGGGGATCAGTCAGGCAGTTTAGTGAGAGCCACTGAATTGTTTTAATTGCTCAAGTGCCTAATATATGCAAAGAGATTCATTAGTGTATGCTGTTTTTAGCCAGTCTTCTCACAATAATTAATTTGATTAGAAAATTAGCATTGGATTCTCATTATTTATGCATGACGATGCTTTGCATTTTACTTTGAACTTTTATTCAGTCTTTAAACCGGGACCTAGGGATATTAAATGATTTGACATCTTACATAGGAGGTGATTAGTCTGATCTGTTTTTTTTTTTTTTTATAACAGGTTTACTGATTTTGTATGTAAAAAAAAAAAAAAAAAAAAAAAAGAAGAGAAATCCTTTTATGCCTTGTTATAGCTGTACATAGATAATCTATAATATGCAATATACTGTCTGTGTGTTTGACATATGATAATTATAATATTATTATTATAAAAACAACCATTTATATTAATTGTTTAATTTTAATTGATTTATTTTATTTATTGAATAACACAAATTTCACTGCTTAGAAACTTTTATAGCTAGTAAATATTCTCAGCCCAATTCCAAACCCGTGCGTTTAGTGCACACTCTCCTAAATGGAGCTTTAGGGTGATGCAGAGGAGATTAATTGTTGAATAAAGTTGTTATTTTTGTCACTTCAAAAAATTCTAATTGAACCACTGATGGTAGATCGATTATTCAGACGATCTGTTCTGGACCATGAGTGTTTACTACTTGGTAGTCAATGGGATAGTCAGTCCTCCCGGTTTTCATCCGAAATATCCTAAAATGTGTTTTGAAAATGGAATGACATGAGGGTAGGTGAATAATGACTAATTGTTCATTTTGGGGTGGAGTAACCTTTTAAGCAAAGAGTGAAAATTTTTTCTTTTATCTCTTATCGATTTTGCTCATCTCGCTTGTGTTTTTTCAAGTTAAAGTCGTGTTATATGACCCACTTACACTGCAGCCATCATTTCAAACACTTCCCAGGTTTGTGGTACCTGCTGTTCAGCCTGAAAGCAGAAACTATTAGCATTCTCACATCCAGGTGACTGCGCTATCAATAGCTCAACAACTGCGGCTCGCTCATTAACTATACATTACAACATGAATGTTTTGAATTCCTGTCATTCAGTCATGTAGATGGATACGTGACTTTGCTCATATGATTTTGGTGGTGTTTTGGCAGTTGTTGTTTCTAAAAGTCACTATATATGGGTCAGAGATAAAAACTAGTTTCTAAGATTCTTAAATTTTTTTATTTTTTATTTGAAAAATTAAATGACTAGATTTAAGGATTGCAATGGAGCCCCTAAAAACTAATTGTCATTTTAAGTCTACCCATCTTCGCTGCTGTCCATAAAACCAGTAGGTTTTGCCTTGTAAGCAAGACATTTGTACTTAATAACATAAAATGTATTCAGATTTAGCATGGACGCTTTTGCTTTTATACATTTTAATAAGCAGACCAGAATAAGCATGTTGTTTAATTTTTGCATAAATATATCCGTTATGATAAATGAAATAACTATGCTTTTAACATTTCACTTTTGCAAAAGTTGTTAAAAACATTAAAGTAGGCATTGTTTTTGTATTTAATATGCTTTATATAAATATATAAAATCATATTTTGTCAATTTAATTTAATGCGGTCACCAAAATCTAGACTTTGACCCATATATTTGACATTTATACAAAAAGATCTTATTATTCAGTTCAAATTTAATATACAGTATATGCATGTGTACAGATAAATAAAGAAGTATAAGTGTAAGTATAAATAAATCCAAAGTCATCTACTTTTATATTTGAATTCAATAATATTAAGAATAATATTTGCATTCCTATAATGATAATAATGATAACGTGATCATTTAAAACAATGCAAAAGTGAAGAATGTTTGTTTTAAGGTTACAGTCTAGTTAAAGGTCACTTCCTTAAATGCATTCTTCCTTACATTCCAGACCAGTTCAAATCCTCTATTAAAGCGAGACAAGCTGCCGTGTCATTAATATGCAAATGAGAACATTAAGCAGTTAATCCAATGAAGTGGAAGAAGGAACATTCCTGAGAGTCCGGCTCCACGCGATGAACCGCCAAGGGCATCCTGGTCTGTGGATTTTCCCTTCGTTCCTGTAAAACTGCTCGGCTTTGACAGTTTCGGATCTCTGCATGGGATGTTTGTTGCAGCTTCAAGAGTGATTTCACTCCAATGTTTATGTACTTTGCCTCATCGCCTGAAGTACTGCTTTGCCTCTAACTAGCAATAGACATTGTGCATCTAGTTAAGTTGTAAACGGCACATTCTTTAGACCTGACTCACGGCATGTTTATCATTTACATGCAAAGTTTTGTTTCAGATCAGACAAAACAAGAGAAGCACGTGTCCAGACTTCACTAGATCACTTATTTGTTTGATATCTCCAGGACTGGTGGAAGGACCTGACCTGATCTTTTCTGTCATTTCTCATCAGCTTGCGGAGTGCATGAATATTTATTCAAAACAGTCATATTTTTTTGTTGTTATGCCCACAGAGGCAGCAATTTTATATTTATAACTGCTGTAGGTTAGCTTCTTCTGAGTTATATGAAAATTTAATTGACTACTGACCAAGTCAAGCTTAGTCACTTCTGGGGCTTTTAAGGCCTCACTTTTATCTCATGGCCAAATGTCATCTGATCTATTCACAGGAGGTTCAGTCATAGTTCATCGGTCTACATAGTCTGCGGTCTTTCCTTGAGGCACCTACACTGATGTACAACAGAAAACTGCTTCCAAAGAGACTATTCCTGTCTCTGTCACCGTCATTGAACGGTGATGTCATTTTTACACCACAAGCGACACCAAACAAAATTGCAGAAATAATGACCTACAGTACCCCCATGTTGCTATCTCATCATTTTAATTGCATCCATATACATCTTTAAAAGACATATTACTATTGAGTAACATTATTGGTTTAATAGATGATAGCATGATAGCATAAAGCTGGATAACGACACTTACTTTGCAACAAATGGCACTTTATTATTGGACGAGGTTGAATCAATATCACTGACTATCACTGAAGCTAAACTTATTTCATAACTGATGAACTTTGCAACATTGACAGAGTTATTGGACATAATTGGATCAACTAAATTGAGCTGAACAATGAGACTATAGTCTTTTGTAGAGCAGCTGAAATTAATTTTGATTTGTAATTGTTGGATTTTGCTAAATTAGCGCTGTTATTTTTCTGTTTATTATAGGAATAGTTCACCCAAAAATGAAACTTTACTCACCTTCAGGCCATCTCAGATGTAGTGTTTTCATTGGACGAGATTTGGAGGAATTTAGCATTAAATCACCAATGGATCCTCTGCAGTGAATGGGTGCCGTCAGAATGAGAGTCCAAACATCTCAAACAATAATCCACAAGTAATCCACATGACTCCAGTCCATCAGTTACCCTCCTATGAAGCAAAAAGCTTGTGAAGCCATCATTAGGGCCTTTAAACCATTGCTTCTGGCCAAAAATACCAGTTTATAATCCATAAAAATGTGGAAAAAGTTCATCCCCTGTTGTCCTCACACCAAAATCCACACATGTTTTTATTTTTTGTCTCATTTGTTTTTACTGCTTTTGCATGTAAGCGTTATTTCAGCATTTTCTTTTCTAAGACAACTTTTATGCTGGTGAAAACAATTGATGGATTTGTGTGTGTGTTTAACAAACACACAGCTTTTCATTTCACAGGAAGCTATTTGATGCTGTTTGGACTCATTCTGAAGGCACCCATTCACTGCAGAGGATCTGTAGTTGAGCAAGTGATGTAATACTAAAGTCCTCTCGTTATGTTCAGCTGAAGAAACAAACTCATTTACATCCTGTATGATCTGAGGTTCAACTAATTGTGGGTGAGCTATTCCTTTAAGGCTAAGATGCTTTGAAACAATCTGTATTATATAAAGCGCTATGTAAATAAAAACTGCATCTAAAAGCCACTGCACATTATCTCTGCAAGCCAAACAATGCTTTAGCCTCAGCAATACAGAGATGCTAAAATAATTTCACACATTTAATATAATTGCACATTTATTTCCACTATGTTGGCAAGACAGAATGTGCATTTAGAAAGCATTTGCACAGTTATCAGATGTGGATTTATGCAGATCCAGCAGTGTTCTCAGCACAAAGCCGCAGATCCTGGGGCGTTTCTCTCAGCACTCTGTTCTTATCTATATAGCTCACCTACCCAGTCATCTAAGAGGCTGAGATGCTCAATGAGGAAAATTCACACCTATATTATCAAGCCAGACCTGTGAGCTTTAAACACTGCAAGCTGCAAACATTTTGGAGCACTATTATCGTTGTGCAGATATTTATGTTGCTGCTTTGTTCATGAACCCAGCTCTGATTGGATGTGCATTCTTTTCTCGATCTTTTCCACTTAATATATTCAGTCATGCCAATTAAAGCCTAATTATTTTTAATGAGCTGCTGCTGGTATGTATATTTTACCTGCTGCCAAAACACCAACAGGTGGTGTAAAGAAAAACTCAGTATTCTACATCAGTACTTCAGAGATGCGTATTTCTATTCATAGATGCTGTATGAAACAGGGCTGTTATATTTAAATATTCATGAAGAATCTCGTCTGCTTCGTATTTTGCTTTTACCACAGTCTTTTACTTCTGTTCATTGCCGAGCAGAAAGACAAATAGAGGCCACTTTATTTCATGTACGTTGCCCACAAAACATATTTGGACACTTAAATCACTTAAAAATGTATGAATGTCAGTGCATTATAAAAGAGAATAACAACGCTATGTTTATTGGAAAGAAAGGTACTCTGTAACAAAATGATCATAAATCGTCTGTAAAAATGGCACAGTTTAAAAAAGGTGTAGTTGTAAAAAAAAAACAAAAAAAAAAACTATATATATATATAATATGCTCTGTGTGTGTGTGGAATTGACATTCCTAGAATTATAGAATTATTATTGATTATTGATATAGAAAAGCTATGATTCATCCACTTTACCACTTCTGTTTTTGGTAGTTATTTTATTATAAATATATATAAAACAGATTTTAGAACTTCAGTAGGTTAGTATGTTTTATACTACGGGGCCGTTGAATGCTTGAATCTGATTGGCTGACGAACGTTCTGAGGTGTGCAATTATTTTCA
>JAUMHR010000072.1:2889653-2900136 GCA_032361145.1 Enteromius fasciolatus | reverse complement strand
GTGACCGCATCACCACCTCGGGTGTGCATTATTTTTCTAATAATTCAACGGCCCGTCGTCAATTATTCCTTACATATTTGAATTATAGTTGATGAATTATATATTTTATTGTGTTATTTGTTTTTAAATATGTGAAACTTGCAATATTGCAGAACCATATTTTTATTTAAATTCATATTTTATTTTTGTTTTAAAGTTCCAGCAAGCACAACTGCTAGCTTTTGACTGTGAATTGCATAGGCTATTTGATTTTTTTTTTTTTTATAATATTTTTCTTTTTGCTTCTTGAGTAACAAAAGCACTATTTAAGTAAATAAATAATAAACACTACATTTTAAAAATAAAGTCTAAATTGAGGTCGAATCTTTTTTTTCCAAAATTAACAAAAACATTTTTAAATAAATAAATAAACAAAGAAACATAAATTGGTGGATTTTAATATGTAAAAGTGTAGATATAATGTTCAAAATAAGGTCTAATCTAACTAATGTTATTGTTTTAAGTGCCCAAAAATGTTGAAATACTTCTTATGCCTGCTACATAACACATATAAGCTGTAGTATTGTAGCTCTGAATTACAGTGCTGATATTGTCTGTCTTTGGTTGCACTGACAGCTTCCTTGAAGCCCTTCCTTTGTCCTCATCTCACTGTCATGACTCAGAAGAAAGATTGGAAACTTAAACTTCTGCTGAATGGGTGCCAGAGCTTCATCGCTAGAGCGTGTTCTCCACTTCACTTCACTTAGAAATGAGTGTAGGCCGGGGTCAGAGCGAACCTGATCTTGCTACACAACACAGTTATTTAATTAAAAGGCTCCTCGGTTTTTCAGGGTCAAAAAATATGTGTCGGCTGTCAGCAGTTCAGAGGGGAAATGTGTGAGAGGGATTGTTTTGGGGGCACCTACAGCATTGCTTCATAAAACAGATAGAAAACAGAACCACACACAGTTGTGTGAAGCTGCCAGAACGATCCAGAGGCCCAGGAAGGCTTTAGTGACATTGAGACCGCAGCGTGGGAGTCTGGGTAACAGACAGTGCTGACTAAACCAAGTATTACAGCACAGGGAGGGAATGGGATGGGGTTCAGCAGGATTGGATTGTAATGGAGGGCTTTGTTATGAGTCTGAGGGTTCAGAGATGGAGTCAGAGGTGGATGCGTGAGGGACAGGTGGTGGTCAGGGTGGGAATATCGAGTCATGTAGGTGAAAGTGTGAGTCTGCTGTAATCATGCATGTTCCCATGCTCTGGAGGTAAGGGGTCACACAAACAGGGAGATGTAGAGAGACAGAAGATTCTTATACATCCACATGTTTATGAATGAAAATATGGTACTTATTAAGAAGAGGCATTTCTTTGGTGGAAGTGTGAAATAAAATATTTTAGTTATCATTAATTATGTTTCATAACTCATTAAAGCTTAATTGAGTCATTTTTAATGTGTTTGAAAATTTTTAAGGAACTGCAAAAGTATGAATATGACTGGTTTCCTGAACCCTTCTCCTCGTCTGCGATTAGTAGATAACTCCGCCCCAGACTTGTTGTTGTTGTTGTTTTTGAGAACAAAACATCATTTTGTTTTCAGTTTTTCAAAAATTTCTATTTATTCCAAATCATTTTGTTTTTGTTTGGTTTCTTATGATAACATAATTGAGTGGGGGAAAATAATTTGCAGTGCCATTTTAATTTCATTATTTTATTTTCTATTGAAAGGATTTATCTTGCTATGATAACATAAAAATTTTGTTTTTATTTTATTATAAAAAAAAATGTTTGTTTTGCTTAGCTTTGCAGTCTATGTAGCATATCAAGTCATTTATATATTTTAAGAAATAGTTTTTCAAAGAGTCCACTTCTTTGTAATTACATGGCATTTAAATAAAATAATTGCGTAATGTTATGTTATATAATTGATATAATAATAATTGATATATAATATAATATTAATATAATAATTCATAATTTTATATATTCTGTACAGTACTTTAACAGAAATTAATTTCAAGTTGTAGAAATGAACATTAGTGAAGAGTGAACAATATTATATATTTATCAGTCAATATTACAAATGTTTATCATTTCTACTTTAAGCATTAAGAATGATGAAGTAAGTAATGTAAAGAAGATGTACCTTACTGAATCTATAACCTTCTCAATCTGGTTCAGAAATGCATGTGTATTCAACACACGCCTCCATGAATGACAAAAGGTCTGAGTGAGTGATCAGACATTGATCAGCTGATGGTTTTATACTGTATGCGTTCTTTTGTGAACTGTAGCATCGGTACTACAAACAACCTTAACGTCTACTGGACTGCTGCTCAGAGATTGATAACGCATGACAAAAGCACTTTTAATGCACAGAGATGTAAGCTGCAGATTACAGCGCGGGGCTTTGTTAATGTGCCAGCCAGATTAATGATGAAGGCTATTGTCTTTCCTGGATGTGGTGCTTCTTCACAGCTCCCGAACAAGTTTCTTTCTGTGAGGAGATAGAAATCGCAATTTAATATTCCTCCAAAGTGGTCCCAGCAGAGATACGGCTCTTTGTTCTTGGTAATGATCCAGCGTGGAGATGAATAGAAAGGCTGAGCTAACACTAATGGGAGTGTTAACAGGTCGCTGTGGTGTGCCGCCCCTCCTCTAGCTGTTGCTACGGCAACAGAAAGTGCCGGTTCAGGCTAGACTGGAGAATGGACTTCGTCAGAAACATGTCATGGTGATTTAAGCCAGTGTTAAAGTTGTTGTTGTTTTTTTGTTTGTTTGTTTTCTGACTGGTTTCACTGAGATTGTTTAAGGGTTGGGAATGCATTTGCGCTGTGTTTTTTCTTACAAATCATGTTCTTCTCATTTGGTATATATCAACAGGCCTATCTGTCACAGTATTTATTAAAGTTTAATCATGTGCAGAAAAAGTTGCTTAAGGGTGAATTTTATTTAAAATAATTTCTATTTGTATTAATGGCATTGGTGGATAAAGTGTGAGTCTGGCTAACCTTTATAGGCTAATAGATATATATTAAAAAATAATAATAATAATAAAAAAAAATATATATATATATATATATATTGCAGATTGTGTCTTTATTATTATTATTCCCTCTAAAACTAGTTAATGTTGTTTAATGATTACATTGACATGCAGGTAAACAAATGCAAATTACTTTATATGTAAAAAATAAATAAATAAATGTATTAGTGCTGTCAAACAATGAATCGCATCCAAAATAAACGTTTTTGTTTATAATTTTTTTTTATATATATATAAATACACTCGCACATATATATTTTTAAAATATTCACATGTAAACATTTATATATAGTATATTTATACGCTTATATTTTTATTTCAATAAATTTAATATATAAACACAGGATATTATTCTTAAATATAGACTTGCACGTGTTTGTATTTATACATCTTAATTTGACATTTTTATGATTTACTGAATTATTAGCTTTTCGTCAGCTCATAAACCCTCAGGAGTTATTTCATTTACTTCAGTTCTGGAAACCCTGAAGCAATGTGTTTAAAAAAAACTGAAAAAAGAATGGATTATATTTTATTTTTCTTATTTTTTTTCAAAGAAATGCAAAAAAGTCAGAATATATTCCCTAAAATAAGTCATCTGAATTACATGACACACACACACACACAATATAATTATGATTACTTGTTTTTTTTATGTTTTCCAGTCCAGTCTCACGGCAATTCATACATATTGTTGGCTAATTCTTACAAATTCATACGATTTTTGCTAAATCCTACATATTTTACGAGTTGCCAATTCATATGAATTTGTACGAATTGCCTACACCGAACCCCCGTCCTATACCCGTCACTGGGGTTTAGACAAATCGTAAAAAATAGTGTGAATGAGGTCGTACGAATTTGCCACCTCGTACGAATACGTACAAATTGTGTTGTGTTTTCTGTCTACTTTTGGATTACAGTCTGCTTGAACTTTCTGCAGCAGACCTTCCAGGGCTTGTGTTGTGTTCTTCTTATCTGACAGTTGTGAAATGATATTCAGAGAAATATTTACAGCACACATCGATCAAGTCCTTTCACATTCATCGTCCTCGCGGTGCTTGAATTCTCCTTCTTTTGTTGTAACGTTCGCAGAATCTGATATTTCTAGACATTTTTACAACTAGCAAAATCACAAGGGTCTTTAAAGTGAAACCCAAGGAGCTTAAAGCATCAATCTCTGCTCTTGGATGACCTTGGACCCACAACCCACGGTAATAAAAATCTGCGCTACGTGATGAAGACTGTCACGAGGCGTCCCAGCAGACAAATATTTCACAACACAAGTGTGTCCAGACAGTGACTGAGCTTCTCTGTAGAAAAACCCCTGAGATTTTTAAACCACTGTAAGAGCTCGTCTTCATCATTGCTTTTACTGCCAAGGGTCTGACCTTTAAGTGAAAGTCAAGGCTGTGAAGATGAAATGTGCACAGCTTTACTGAGCTCTCGGAGTTATAATTTAGAACGCAAAAGAAACAAAATGCAGAACCGTATGCTTTTGGTGGCATATTCTGGAAGTGCTTGATGCTACTGCAGTAAAACGTGTCGTGAATGATGTTAAGAAATACTTGAAATCCTCGTATGTTGTTATCTTTTTCTTTGTGACTTTATGCGGTGGTTTTAGGAGCCCGTCTCGGCAGCGGATCACCGTAAGCCTGGCCTGCTGCCCTCGGCTCAGTGCGGATGAATGAGAAATGTGGAATAAAGGCTTTTCTTTCTTGCGCTTCTGACAGGAACATCACCCTCACGCTCCTGCTCCTGGAATATGCTGATGTTTGCATGTTTCCTGCCAGCAGCACACTATTAATCTGATTCAAACACCATATATAAAAACATGTAATAGAAGAAATGTTGATTTCTTCAGAGACTGATGAAATATAAGACGAGATCAGATCAGGTTTTTGTGTTTCTTCAGAGAAAGTGTTATCAATTCTGTTTAGAGATGCTAATCTAAAGTATATTTCTTTACTACAGTATCCCTGCGGTGAGCTGAAGATTAGTATTAAGTGTACTGTGATGGTGATGATTACTGACAAGAAATATAATAATTATTGTCGCCTTTCTAATTAAGACAATATTTGAAGCAGATAAAATCAAAACTTTTTTAATTGATATAATTTTTTATTTCTTTATTTTCTTTAATGAAGGCTTCAAAAAGTACTAAACAGTCATCTTTTCTACTCGGGAATAAAGTGTTCCTATGCTACACTTCACAGATTGAAAAACAACCAACACTGATTTATAATATCAGTCATTGGTTAAAATATTTTGTATTCGTATATATTATTTTACTTATCAGTTTAATAAATTGTTGCTCTTAATGCATTTGGGCATGTAATTGATATTTTTTGAAGACAGTGTTATTTTGCTATTAATTATAACTTATTATTGTGTTTATTTAATACTGTATTATACAGTTTTAATACTGTGTACTGTATATCTCAGTATTATAATATGTCAACCTTCCATGACTGAAATTGCACTACACTGAAAAACACTGGTTGTAAAAAAAACAAAAAAAACCCTCTATTTTGTTGCTTATTAATAGTAAGATCATTGTTAAATGTACAGTAGTACTGGGATTAGGGATGTTCTGTAGAATAGGGTCATGCAACAGACCATATTTTAATAACAAGCATGCTAATACGCTACTGGTTAATATTGAGAACTGGTCCCTATATGAAAATATTACCCCATTTTCACTTAGAAATAGCTAAAGTAATTTCACAATTCTTAGAAACTGAATAAAGCCTTAAGTATTAAGTATTTATTTATTTATTTCTGGTGGTAGGGCATAAAGCTCTCTTTCTAGGGTCTCAGTCACTGAGACACTATATCCACTTGAAATCTCACCTTGTTACCATATATTTTATCGGTGCTACAGTAGTGTTGTGTTTCTTCACACAGACTGTACTTGAGCGATCCTCATCCGTCCAGAGCGGTGGAGCTGCTGAGGGTGGGGAAGCTGCAGCACTACCAGGGCAGACTGGAGGAGGCTCAGGGGAGCTTCACACAGGTCTGTTAGTAATGAGACCCTCGATGGTCATCAGCTGCCTTCTGCCCTGCGGTCTGATTGTTGTCTAAACGGTGGGATGGATTTGACTCCGCTGTCTGTCTGCTGCGGTTAGATTAGATTTAGTGATTTAAAGGCAGTCGGAATCAGGCAGACTGTGTCTGTGCAGATGGGAAAATAAAGACAAAAATGTTACAAAAATACATTACATGCTAAGATGTTTTATTATTATGATGCCTACATCGTAGCCTTTACTGATTTTATGAAAAGACTGTGACATTATTGTGATACAGTATCCAATATTTTAACATTTATTTAAAGGGATGTTGGCCAAATAGATTTTTATATATACACTGTGACATATGATAAAGGCTCCAATATTTGTAATAAAATATATATAATATAATATAATATAATAAGTTTTATAATCAATTTTACCTTTTATTTATTAAGAAAGACCAATATTACACCCCATATATATATCGCCCCGATTTATAAAAATTCATGGAAATATGATAAAAGGCATCAAAAGTTTATGAATAATATAATATAATATATATAAAAGCATTTTATCTTATTGGTAACTTTTCTGCCATTAAAATTTCACCCACATTTAGATTATATAAACTTATGTAAATATATAATTGCATAATTTTATATAAATATATAAACTTAAAAAGTAATAAAGTATTAAATTTAAAATAGTAAATATTACAGTTAAAACTAAAATGTACAGAAATATGATAAAAGCCATCAAGAGTTTATTAATAATATAATATTAAGATTTTTTTAATATACTATAATAATTACATTTATTTTACTTTTTCTTTTTTTTTATCCTTTAATTAAAATAGAACAGTGTTAATATTCCACATTTCTCTTACTGTAATTTCACCCGTGACGCTCTTGGTGCAGCAGTCAAATCCCACGGTAACATAATGGCTGCTTTGGACTCTCACAGCTCCAGTTTCAAACCTTTAAATGAATTTTCTTCCCTCACATGACAGTCGTTTAACTCAAGCATCTCTGCTGCTCCCGCTCAGGCCTATGACATCATGAAGGTGACCCACGGGACGGCTCACACCCTGACGAATGAGGTGAGGAGAAAACTGAGCGAGTGCCAGGCTGAGCTGGGTCGAGTCTAGGCTGATGTGTGCCATCACACAGAGAGAGACTGCTGCAGTCCCCCAAAATACTTTGACGCGCTGGCTGTCAATCAACACACCGCTGTATATTTGTTTCTCTCAAATGGGATGTTTCTGGATGGTTGTGTCTGCCACCTGCTTTTGTGCCACTGTGTATCAAACCAGCTGCTTTAGAATTCAACAGAACAATTTTTTTTTATGTTTTTCTTCTGCTCTGCTTGCCAGAGGAAAAAAATCTACATTACTACCGTGCTTTCCATTCAATTTCAGATTGGAATTCATTCCACTTTTTCATTTCACAGAAATTTTTACAACAACGACAGAGTTGCTGTCCCCTTTACTTTTAACACTCAATCCAAGGTATAGTGTATATTATTCAAAAGAAAGTCTGAAGTCTAGTGGTTGCAATAAATAATGCTACATTTAAATGATAAACCTAAGGAAATAGTAACTCTTTATGATTGTGCAGTAATGCAGCTATTGCAAAGTCTAAAGGATTTGATTCAATGCATTTTTGATTTGATATTATTAGATTCATAAACATATATATGATATGTTAGCATTTAAATACATTTGATTGAGCATTCAGTAAATCCTTACATTAATGTTTCTTTTTCTGGTCACTTGGGAAAAATAAAATGATTCAAAAATTAGTTATTTTAGTGTTATTATGGACTATATACATAGACTTTTTTTAAGTTTAAGCTTGCCATTTTTTTTTCAGTTATAAACTATTATTTTTTTAATAGTTAACCATAACGGCACTGATCAGAATATATCATTTTAGACTAACATTTTAAGATTTATCTGCCTTGTCCTACATAAAGGAACAGTATTTCATCAGACTGAATGTCAAGGAAATGTTATATTTGAGGTGTGTTGTTTGGAAAATCTAGTAGCACGTTAATACATTTACCCAAACTATTGTGAGGAACTGTAGTAACTTTTCAAAACCTTGACTTAATGACCCTTAAAAATGACTATAGTGTGATTTTGACTATCACATAATCAACTCTCCAAACAACACACACCTCAGATTTGTGCTTCAGTTTCTCATCATTAACTTCAATCATCAGAGTTACTCTGGCAAGACGATGCTTTTCGCTCTGATTTCATAAACATATTTCAGCTGCTGCTTTGTGTTATGCTCTGCTTTGACCGCCTGGGTTTTGTTACTGCCGTGAGTACTTGATTTGTAACGTGGCTCAATCCTTTCAATAAATATTCCCATCATATGCCTTAATATGTTGAATCAAAATTCTTTTATAGTTTTTTAAAATATGAACATCATATTAGTAAGCTTTCATGCTTATCAGATAGTTAAGTGAACACAAGGGATCATTTGTATAATTTCAGTACTCAGTACAGGTGCTGCCATTTATATGCAATCATAAAAAACTGCCGTTTTAAGTAAGAACGTTTTTCGGGTGTTTCACTAATCAGAATGTTTTCTTATGAATATTGTTTTAATTGTTAATTAAAATGACCTTACTATGACTTTCTGTTGCATTAATATATAAGGAACTAGCTTTTTTATAACTAGGTAGTGATGTCATTTTGGTGATAAAACAAGAAGCGGTGTGTAAGTAATCACATTATTAATAAAGTTTGTGTCTGAGCTTATGCTGAAAGTCTATGTATGTTAGAATAGAAGTCTTTTGTTAGTGTAGTTGGTCTGGATCAGCACAGATGACACTTTTCCGGACATTTTTCCAGAACGTGTTATTGTTGCTAAATCTTTTTAACCCTCCTGAGTGTCAGGATACAGATAGACGGGATTACACGTCTCATAACTTTGGGGCCACTAAAGCAAACAGCTTTTGGAGGTGCACTTCTCTGAGATGAGATAACATCTTAGAAAATGTCATTCTGTTGGATAGAATGGGGCTTAAGAGGAAATAGAGGAAGTTAGTATAGAGCGACGAGTTGTCAGCAGTCCAATCTTTCACTCACGCTCCGAGCCCTTTGTTAAGCCTATGACATCATTCCTAACATAACCTGAACGACTCCAACCACAAATCCTGTTTGGAGTCATGTTTCACCAAAAATCAAGAGTAAAATTGTATTTGTACCTAACCCTCAGGTGCTGTTCACGTGACGGTCAAAAGCAAAAAAAATATATTATATATATATATATATTTTTTTTTTAATTATTTTATTTGTTTTTTACATTTTATGTTTTCACTGAAAGGTGATGATGATCCATTTATTACCACTTTTTGACCTGAAAAATTACATTTCCATCCTAAATTGTAAATTTAGAATGCTTTGGAGCACAGAAAATTGGTCCCTTTTAAAGACACTTGTAAAGAAGAATGTTACTTAGGTAAATAAAAAAGGGTTTAAAAATGAAACAATAAACACTATACACATAAAGTTGAAGTTTTTTAAATTAAGTTTATTATTATGGCAATTTTGAGTACTACAGTATTATGAAAGTTTTTACCTATGTGAAATACGTATTTAGCAAAACTTCTTATACTCCAAATTTGAAGTTGATGTAAAAAAATGGGTTTTCAGTAAGACATTTCTACCAAAATGAAATTTATTTCAACTGTTATTTCTCAACAGTACAGATGTGCCTGTGTTATTCAGGAACATTTAACCTTTTTGAATCATGTCCATGGTAATTATTTCCCACATAGCAAGTGACAAAAGCAAGTATATATATATATATATATATATATATATATATATATATTCTGTAACCTAAATGATCTCAAGACATATATATATATATATATATATATATATATATACTATTAAAAGATAATTAGCAAAAACAGAATTCTCAAAAATCATGTTTTTCATTCCAATTCATCTCAATCAAGCTGCAGTTGGGTTATTTTGACTGTAAAATAACTTTAAAAAAACAGCTACTAATACAATAAAACACAATAAAAAACATAACATTAAAATAAAGCGATTTTTAAAAAAGTTATCTGTTTTGTTTCTGTTTTTTTTGCAAACATACTCTTTGTTTTTATATATATATATATACAGTGCCCCCCACTATTATTGGTAAATCTGAGCAAAGGTGGCTGTGAAAATAAATCTGCATTGTTTATCCTTTTGGTCTTTTATTCAAAATGTAAAATTCTAATCTATCATTGAAGTAAAACAATTGAAAATGGGGAGAAAAACTCATTGTGAAATAAATATTTTTATCCAATACATGTTGGCCACAATTATTGGCACCCAATTATTGCTATGTCCTTTTCAGCTCTGAGTTTTCTCCTGTAATGCCTGAAGAGTTTGGAGAACACCTGATAAGAGAAAAGAGATCATTCCTTCATC
>JAUMHR010000072.1:2864713-2884682 GCA_032361145.1 Enteromius fasciolatus | reverse complement strand
ATTTTAATCATAAAGAAGCATCGTTTTAAAGATCTCGTATTTGCTAACCTGTATTACTTCTTTTCTTTGAATTCTTGAGACTCCTGCGACCACTGACAGAGCTGCTGTTTTCACTCATAGAGTCCTGAGCAGATGATGTGCTTCCTGTGGCCTCACTGTCTCGTATCATACTTTCATAGCCACTGCTGCCACCACTGTGGTAGAACAAAGCAGTCTTTCCCATTGCAGGAGGAAGCTCTCCGCTCAGCACACTGCTGTTGTCACTGGCGTGTCCGCTACTGCAACGGTGAGGCCTTCTTGGGGCAGTGATCTTACTGTAAGGTGAGGGCAAAGTATGAACCACTGGTCTTTCCTCTCCTTGGACTGCTGCTCCTCTCTCTTCGGTGTCTGAAGCCCCTCGTCCTTGGGCAGCACGAGAGCTGGCGCTACCTTGCAGGAGCTCAGAGATTCGTCCATTCACTGCTCTTAAAGGTAGCTTAGATGCTAACCCTGTCCCCCTGCTGCGACTAAGAGACTGGGTTGACCATGAATTTTGGTTCTGGTTCTTACCGTTAGGAGGCAAACTTGAACTTCGGTTCACTGACTGTGGAAGGGACTTGGTGGAGAAACTTAGGGTCTTAGTGCTAGAGGTTGATAAGCTTCGAGCTTTGGGACTTGCCATAAGGAGTTTGCTAACTGCAGAGATTTTGGATTGACTTGTTTTGGGTGATTGTGGTGCATTATTGTTACCATTTGGTCCATTGGTAGGGGATGAAAGCAAACCACGGGTGATGCTCCTACCTGTCCTTGGCATTGTACTGTCTTTCGCAACTCCTTTACAGCCCAGAGAGGTCAAACTCTCCGCCCTCTCTAAGGAATGACAATCATAACGTGCCCCATGAGACCTTCCTAAGGAATTGGTTCTGTTTGCTAACTGCTCGAGTTTGGCACTGAAGAGTCTGCTGCTCTCTACATTTGGTCCTTTATGTTTACCACCCAGGTCTTCGGGTGTGCTGCCAAGGAAAGACAGATGATGGTTAAGTGTCTGAGAATTTCCTGGATAATGCTGTGGACTTGCTCGATTCCTCTGGTCAAGGCTAGACTTCCTTACAGGTGGCAATGGTGGGATTCCTTTCTGACGAGCAAAGATACCTTGCCTCCCTGCTGAACATCTTCTTTCGAGGGTGGCTCTTGGACTGCAGGGAGTGGAAGTGGTAACCCCAAGGCTTTTATACTCTCCAGTCATGTAACGGTATGTAGGGTCTTCCAGATCGTCTTGCTTATTCAAGCGATGCCATGCACGAGGGAGACTACCTGTTCTGAGGATGTCTGCAGAGTATACTTGAGTTATGCCTTCAGGTGCATTGAAGACCATCTCGCAGCCATCCACCACCCGGTTCATGGAATCAGGGGAACATGCTGCTTCACTCGAGTTGACCTTGTCAACTTGCCATTTCTTTTTTACAGATTCAGATGTTTTCTTCTCTGATTTGACGTCACAGACCATGTCCAAAGGCTTGGTCTCTTCACATCCCTCCCTTTTCATCCAAGGGTCATCAAAATTGATCTCGCTTGAGATTGGAGCAGGTGGGGATTTGGGATCTTTGACTAGAGAGGTTTTGGTTTGCAAGTCCTGCAAGAACATTGGCTTGACGGCAGCACATGGGTGAGTTGTGATGTTTGTCTTAAAAGGAACATAGCCACTTGAGGTTGAGGACAGCTTGTCTAATTTATGTTTAGTTGCACTTTTATCATTTACTTCAGTTTTATTGGAATCACTCTCTTTGTCTGAGTTCTTCTGGTCATTTGACTCAGAGTCTATATCTCCTTCTTCTTGAATTTCTAAAAGCCTATCTTCCGCTATGGCCTCACCTTGTCCAAAGTACTGCTGGGCAACAAAGCTATGACATGACTGATCACCGTCACTGCCAGTACTCATTTCACTCAGCCATGAGCTGATTGAGGAACGACGACTAGCCTGGGCGTCCCCTTCTATCTTGGTAAGAGGCAGGAATTTAGCAATGTTGACTTGTGAAATAGTGGCAGTGGTAGTGCAGGGAGCAGTGGTGTAATGTTCTAGGTCTTCACTCATGCTGCTAATGATACTAACAGGCCTTGAACCCGATGCCATAGCCTGCACCGAGCAGTCACTGTTAAAGCTGATAATGCTATTGGATCTACCATTCTCCATCACCCCACTAATTGTCAGCTTTTCCACCAGGGTGAACACCAGCTCATCCTCTCCATTGGGTTCCAAAGGTTGCTCCAGTGTAACTGTGGCTGTGGTGTCCTTCGGATTTTTCTTATTGTCCAAAGGCAGCTGGGGAACATCATCACACAGTGTCTCAGCTGATCCAAGACTATTGGATGATGAAGATCTCTTTAGAACCTGTGGGCTCATCCCTACCGGAGAGGTTCTAGACTCAGGATTAAGCAAAGACTCTGTTGATGATATTCTAGATTCTTTATTGAGATTATGTGAGGAGTGCGGTGGAGTGCCAGGCATTACTCCTTTCTGAGTGTACACTTTGCAGCGTTGAGAGGGAGAGGATGGTGGTTTGTATTCTGCGGTTTTGGTAAGACTGGCAATCCCCAACCTTGGGGAACCCATAGGACGAGGCTTACTCTCACTGCTGCTCCCACCACTGATGGATTCTCTGCTGTCATGTAAACTGGAGCTCTTGGCTCTGTGAAGAGGAGTTAGTTGCCCAATGCCACTACTGCCAGTCACACTTCTGCTACTGGAGAGTCCACAACTGCCTGTCGAAGACTGTGTCAAGCTTTCAATTATTGACTGAGCGATCTCTGCTTCTTCAACCACCTCACGGATCTCCTCCAGTTGCTGGTCAGATATCCTCTTGGGAGAACTGGACAGCTGACCCCCTTTTGCGACTTGACCATGGCCATGCTCAAATTTGGCAGCTCTGTTGGTTGGGACTTCTTCAAAAGGGAATTTCGTAACCTCTTCTCTTCCATCAATACATTCCAGCCTCTCTTGAAGCTCTGCAAAAGTGTTGCACTTAAGACAGTCTTTCTCCTTTTTAACTGGCTCAGCACCTTCCTCTGGCAAAGGTGGAAGTGGCTGGGGATGAACAGTCTGCAAGGGTTGGACAGACTGTGAGGCTTGAACTAATGGGGCTACAACCTGTTGAGGTGGTTGTGATGTCAAAGAAGTCATACTCAGGTCTGCTTTATTTTTATGTAGTGATGGGATGATAGGAACAAATTCTGGAGGACCTTCGTTGTCTGTTAGCTCTTTGTCTGAGAGGGCTGAGCCATTTGGTCCTACGTAGATGACTGTGTCACATGACTGCTCACTGCTGGAATAGTCTTCAGGGTCACTGGAGAGGTGTAGCAGGGGCATTTCTGAATCAACAACATTTCTAGAATGGATAGTTCTCAGCTGTGTTGGGCGACGCATTCTTCCTTCCTCACATGAGCTCTCACCACCAGAAGAACTGGATGTGTATTGCTACAGAAGACAAAAAAAACAGCATTTAAAAAAATAACCATAAAATACAATGGTGCATCATTTCATGCTAAAATGAAACAAAATAAAGGACAGGGTCATACCACGCTTACTTTAGCCTTCTTCTTCTTCAGCCTAAGAACACGAGAGGCGATTTGAAGTGTAGAGAGTGTCTCTGAGAAGTTGTTGGGGGACGAAGAGATGTGGGCTATCATGGTGGTGCGACAATTCATGTTTCCCAGGGATTCACGTAGCAGCATGGTTAGCTTACTATCTCTGTAAACAAAAAAGAAATAGAAGAGCATTACCTGGCTAGTCTCAGACTCAAGACATCATGTCAATGGACCATTCACTGAATATCTCATGCATACGACAAACAAAATTGTAAGCACTTCAGGACTTTCAAAGTCTTCATCTGATTGCTTGAATTCTACAGGATTTACAGTAGTTTACAGGTGTGATACATACTGTAACATTCCATCTGAAAACAAGCTTATCAGCTAAACTAAACAGTATATTTTCAAAAGTATGTGAAATATGTAAAGTTTGCGGAAATAGATTCTTTAAAACACATCCATGAGTTTTAAACAATGTTCTCTTGTTGTCAGAACATGTCCACACCCCTAAACATTACGCAGAACAGAATGAAATACGATTGGTTACTTAACCTGTCAGTCAAATGGCCTCTTGGGCAGTCCTTGGCCATTCAAAGCAGCCAAGGTTGTCAGACCTTCTGCCATCAGTCTGAAGGTCTTGCTACATGAGACTATTAGCTGGCAAAATTATAGTTGTGTAACTGAATGATTAAAAATGAAGATACATGATTTGTAAAATGAGTTAACCTTTCAAAAAAAAAAAAAAAAAACGTATTTAGAAAGTCCTAGATGCATTCAAAAATCAAGGCTTTTGGAAATAACTTATTTTCAATTAACACCTGCTCCACTTCTAACCATAAATCTAATTGTGTAATGCAACCCACTTTAATAATAAAAATGGATGGACCCTTTTGGGCATTTTATTTGTCGACCTTGATTCTAAAACCTTGGCTGCCAGACAGTCTCTTTTTACAGAGAAAGAGAGACTTGGACTGGCATTTCCTGTTCTGTCTGCCTTCCCCATGGCAACCATTAGAGGTGACGTATAAGCTGCTTTTCAAGGATGAGTCAGCTAGCATTACGATATGCACATGCACATGCAAATTCTCAGTTCTCAGAAATAAATGAACTGTACAATAATTTGAATAGAATAGAATATAGAATATAATGTCTTTATTGTTACTGTACACATATACAATGTACATTATATACATTATATACAATAACAATAAATAAATAAAGCAGAATACATCCGAGTGTACAGTAATAAGATTAAACTGATACTTTTTGCTAATTTGCTTAAAAATAGTTAGTGGTTATTAACAGTGATAACATGAAAACCAGATTATACAAGCAGAATTTATTAACCATGATGTAACAAAAAAAAGTTATTTGAGATGTCCCATTAAATTACATTTACCCCTTGGCAAATTATGTAAAACACTTATTACAGATTGTGGTTATTGACACTAACACTATGCCACAAACCGGACAATGCATTCTAGAGTAAAATCAATCATTAATAATGAATTGATAATAATTCTTAACAATATTGTACATTTTACATTAAATCAAAGAGATTAAGTCATCTAATTAGAGAGATAAAAAGCAACTAAAATATTATTTAGCCCTAATTAAATCACTATCTAAAATATGTGACTTGTGTAGATTTATATTCATTTATGATACATGCATATTAATTCAATTCATCTTGTGCAAATGTTGCATTCCTCCTAAAAAGCCCTAAACCCTAATTATATCTCAGTTCTCAAGAGCTGTTGCGTTTCCAGCCTTAAAACCCCATGGTGCTCTGCAATGTAAATTCACCATGATTAAATTAGGGAGCCATGGCATAAAAATGCAAGCGTGCCTTGAGGGAGCTAAATGGAAGAGCTGCAAATCTTTAGGAAAAAAAAACTGCTGGAAGATGCACGGCGCCTTCTCAAAGTTGTCTGTTTAACTCAAATTAACATGCTGCTTAAAGAAATAAAACAGCAGTTGCAGAGAAATGGTCTGTGTTAGAACGTTCGATGAATCCGAAGTAAATGTGAACCTGCTTCTGTCTCTGTGGCTGCTTGGCACAGGCTAATTCACTTAGCTATTACCCCTGAGGAGCGATAAAGGTTACATTCTCTCTGCAGATTCAACGTAGCATTAGAATCCACCAATAATTGCTCACATCCAAGGCAGGGAAATGTCAGTTTGTATATATTATTCATATGAGGTGTGTTTGAGAAGAATTAACAGCATGCAGCAGAGATATGAAGGCTAAACATGTTGCATCTTTAATGAGTTTAGCAAAATGACTTCACCCATAACAGTATAAACATAATCTCGTCGTTAAGGTTACAACATCCTCATGAGACTGAAAAGTCTAACCCAATAAGTTTTTGACTGAAATGATATGATATGAGCAAAGTCTTACTTGTAAGGGATGTGCTTGCTGCCGTTGACTAAAGCCAATATGACATTCCCAAGGGCAGACAGAGAGAGGCAGAGTCCTGTAGTGCTGTCTCGGGTCTTACTCAAAACCTTAACACAGCTGCCCAGATCGATGAGGTGCAGTCGGCTCCTGCCTCCCGACACTAAGCAAAAGAGACACAGAGACAGATTGAACAACTAAACTCTAATAGGTAATTCTAACCTTTTTTTATGTTTATAACAAATGTTTAAGTGACATATGATATATTTCATAACATTCTACTTTATATTTCAGGGACTCAAGTAATTGATGCATTAAACTACCATTAGTCTTTTTTTTTTTTTAAGATATAAATAATTTTGCTCAGCAAGGACACAGTAAATTGCGAAATGAAAGGCATTTATAACGCTACAGCAGATGTAAAAAAACGTATCAGCAATTTACACAAAAAATAATAAAATAATACATATATATATATATATATATATATATTTATTTATTTTTTTTTGCAAGGTACAGTATTTTTTTTACTGAAGTACAGGTACTACCACTGACTTAAGTTGAAATATTTTAATAGCTACTTAAAGTAAAGAAATATCAAGCTTGCAAAGAAACTGAAAAAGCAATAGAATGTTACGAAACTATATAACGTGAAAACACAGTTAAAACCCTTATAATGAGCATCTAATTCCATGAAGTGTTATTGTAACTGAATGGTGGACTAATAGAGATAAATGGAACTTATTAGTGAAAACCCTGAGGTTAATGAACCTATATTTCAAATGGTGACATTATATCTCTGGGTGTTTCTATTATAAAAGGTAACCCCAGCCATGGAAACATCCTGAGTGGATTTCTTCACTCTGCTTACACTAGCTTCATTATACACAGTTTGGAGGTAATCTGAGTTTCTCAAATACCCTAAAAGCCCATGCTAACACATCTGGTTTTACTTTCTATTCACTCTTAGAAAAAGGCAGGACTCGCTTATGCCAAAGAGAACATTTCTTATGATAAGAGAAATTAGCACTGTTCTCCAGAAATATCAAGTTTTAGCAGGACAGCTCTTAGATCAGATTGTACATCTCACATTAACAATGACAGTTTTTTCTGTTATCACACCCCTCTGTAAGATTATCATCAACAGACTATTTATAAGCCTCACAGGCAACATTTGGAAGTATAATGAGAGAGTTTGAAATCAACCGTGAAAGAGCAAATACTGCTGATAACACTAACACAGCTGATCATCGACTTATTTTGTGCTTTAGATGCCGGTGGCCATTGTAAAAGTATCTTAACCAGCCAAACTAGCCATAGCCAAAATTTTTGAGACTAAAAAATAGGTCACAGGCCAAAAACCAGTCAAGAAGCCCTGCTCTGGTTCATGTCGAGTCTCTTCTGAAAATCCAGCTAACCCATAATGATACTCACTTCCACCCTTGCCAGTCTTTTCCATTCGATACTGGTAGATGTGTAGTGTGAAGAGCATGTGAGAGTTACGGTGCTCCTCTTCATCATAGTCTGGCTTACTGCTGTAACGTGCAGCAATGGCGGCATCCAAGAAGAAAGCCGCCTTCTCAGCTGTAGGAGCCCGCAGCTCGCTCTGGTTCTGTAACTGTGTAAAAACAAAAAGGATGCAAATGTGAAATTTATTGCACAGCTTTGGCTAAAGGAACATCTGGTTTGAGAAACAATACTCATTTTGCATTCCAAATGCCGCAGTTTAACAATTAGGCGGATAAATAGGCTGATACTTTGCAATGTTTTTTATCACGTCAGCCAGAAAGCTTTCCTTTTTTTAAGCAACACTTTTCCTTTTGTGGTATATTTTTCATATATATAATAAATATAAATGAATAAATACTTAAAATAATGAATTGCCTCCAAAATAAAAGTTTTGGTTTGCATAATATATGTATGTGTACTGTGTATATTTATTATGTAAAAATACACACACATGCATGTATATACTGTAGTTCAGATTTTATTTTATTTTTTAAATCTATTTATAAAATACATTTTATACATTTTAATACAGACATGTACATATGTTTTAAATATATATTGTATGTTTGTGTATTTATATATACATAGTAAATATACACAGAACACACACATATGCTATGCAAACAAAACTTGTATTTTGGATGTGACTACTCGTGATTAATCATTTGGTAGTACTAAAAAATACTACATATATTTTCAACAAAAAAATATATATATATATTAGTGCTATATCGACTATCAGACACCTTGTTCTCTAAGATATTGGCACCAGTTATATAAAAAAAAACCTCCATATTGGTCGATCACTATTAACAAAGCTACAGAAAATAAAAGAAAGCATTAAAACACTGTCAGTTCAGCTATGTCTTAATATCTAAAAAGATATTCTTCCATTTGTTATTGGGCAATAATCATGTCAGCAGAGCCTCGGGTATCACGCCTAAAACTGGCTCTGGGTGATAAGGCTGACTGTCACAGGAACAGGAGAAGTGAGGGCATTACAATCCATTGCTGTGAGGTATCAGTCCAAAATGAGATTAGTGCATATGTTTGAGGATTACAGAGACAGGGGTTGTCTTTGCTCGACTAATCCTCTCATCATGTATTAGCATTTTTATCCAACAATGGCATCTTTATTGAAAGCTGATTGCTAAGCTTTTTTTTTTTTTTTTTAAACACTGAGGGTATTCACAGAATAATTTCCTTAGTTATTAAGTGTGCCAATATTGTTAAACTTTTTTTTTTCCATTATCTGGATTTACCCTAAGCTGTTGTTAACCGTTAAATCTTGTTACTGTTAACTAAAACAATTAAAACTAATTTTCATAAATAATTAAATTAAATTAAATAAAAAATATTATATAAAAAACTCAAACTTAATGTTGCCTTTTTAATTACTGAAATAAGTTTAAGTAATAAAATTACTACAGCACACAACCAAATTACTAAAACATAAACTAAAATTAAATCTAAAACTGACAATCTAAAAATAAAAAGATCTAATAAAATAATAGTATTTAAACAGTACTAAAATAACACTGACCCTCAAGCACTGGTTGAGACAGAAATCAAAAAGTCTTATTTATAGTATCATGTTAACGTCAGATAGAAATTTTAACATAGTAAAAATGACACACTTCACCTTTATTGTTACTTATGTTTTATACATTACAATTAAATTTCAAGGAAAAATTCATACTGACACCGAAAAGATTTTTCACAATATTTTAAAATCAATCATATACCTTACATCAACAATATATTGCATAATTTAAGACATTATAACAATACTTATGATCAAAACGACTGTTTTACCTGCATCCCGCAGATGGGGTCCTCACAAAGGTAGACCCCCGGAGACTGACCATCCTGCAAACTGCCGGTCGCCACCTCCGACAACAGATCTTTCAGGTTCTCGTCTTTACCCCAGACCTCCACAGCCGACACTCGTACGGAGAAACGCGTGCCTGTCTTTTCCTTGCACTCGTTGATCAGTTTGAAGAGCCAGGAGATGGCACACGGGATGATCCCTAAACTCTGCATGGAGTCGTCCTTACCAATCATAGTGAAAGATTTTCCTGCGATGAGACCAAGAATCCAGTTAACGATGGATCGCTTTGCATACAATCACATCTCTTGCGTAATGAACGATCGGCAGGCCTTCCAGTAGCAGAGTTAAAATAGGCCAGGTGCTAAAAGCCACAGCGCCTGTTTGGCCTCGGGAGCGCTACGCCAATACGTGTGGTCTGTTTCACACTTTCTAATATGATTTTTAGCTTGCAGACCAGCACTCTGGCATAAGCCACAGTGACAGATGTCACACACACGCTAGACAAACACATTCCAATACAATTAAAAATCCATTAAAGCTGGAAAACTGACAAGATTAGCATAATCGCGCTTAGAAATACGGTCGGAAAATGCACCGTGCCTAATGACGAGACTGTTTTGTCTGCCTTAAATGGGTTTTTATTTCCAGAAAAGCTCTGGGTTTGACAGTGCGCTGACATTTGCCATATGTCTTAGTGTGGTTGAGTAAGCACATACGCCGTGTGGGCAGCACTGGGCATTAATCGCAGGTTCACCCGCAGGACCAGAACCAGAACAACAGCCTGTTGATTGGCAGCGTCCCTGGATTCATTTCTGGACAGTCCTCTCGAACACAGTCACTTGCATAAATACCCCTGCTGCTGACATGAAAGGGGCTGCTAAACAAAGCCATACGTCACAGCCCATATTCAGACCAGATTGAACTTCAAAAGACGGATTCCTCTAGTTTGGGTTCTTCGTTGATTTCACAAAGGAGCTGCTAATGGGAAAAAAAACCTGCTTAATAAAAAGTTTATCAGTATACTTTAATATTCTGATCCATTACAACATATGTGCTATTTGGGTATTATTTTAAACTATTATAATATTTATTTAAAAAATTTAAATAAATATTATAATAAATTAATAATTAATAATATTTAAAATAGCTTGTATTTTTTATAGTTGCAGTTTAGCTTTTATTACTTTTTTTCTAAAAATGTTATATAGATTTTGTTTTTAGATTAATTTTATAAATCCCATTTTTTTCAAGTTTAAGATTTCTTTTCATATTTACATTTAATTTCCTTTCAGCTATATTTTAATTTATGAAAACAAAACAAAAATGTTTGATTTAGTTCCAGTAGGTTTTAGTTTTAGTTCGTAATAACAACACTTATTCCACCACTGAAAGTAAAAACTTTTATTAAATTATGAGGACTACACTAATGAAATGATAAATAAAAATGTTATTGCATAGGTGCAGATGGTAATTATCAGGCAATACAAAAGTTCTGGATACTGATTGGTTTGATACAGCACTCCAGACGTGCTAAAATACATTTCACATATTTAGTTTTTTGATATGATATGAATTACCTGTCCACTAGAGACATCCATATAATTTATCATCATGATTACACTGCACTAAAATCCATTACGTTATATGATTACATTTATTTAATTGAAATTATTTATATTTTATGTACTTTTAATTACACGTTTTATTATTATTCGTTTTGATGCCTTTGCTGCCTGTTTTCATTTGATTATTTATTTTATGTCCTGACTAGACACATATATCAAACATGCTGTGTTGAAAATAGTCTTTCACATCAATTAAAGTCGCAGGGCTTTTACTTCCAAGTGGAAAATAAAACGGACGCTCTGAACTGAAAGTCAGTAATTCAATCAGACTGGGTGGAGAGTGGCATGATGGGAAGTCAGAGCTTATGAGATTCAATTACTACAGCATCTCTCTTAAAAATTTTACACACACGCAAATCCATTATAGGCTTCAACTTGTCCTTCAATTTGATGGATTCTGACTTATTGCAATAAAGCATAAATAAGCCTCCGGGCTGATCAAGCAGTTTCAGGACAGGAGATAAAGCTTTATTCCAGAATAGCGCTGGAGTATTTTTAATATTCACCATACGGCCTCTGCATCCCCACAACCAGCGTGACCTACAGGATCTAGAGGTCAGGCAGTATTATGCATGATTAATATTGCGCTCTCAAGTTGATTTGAAGGTCAAAAACAAAAACAAATCTATGTGTTTAAGCCAGATAAAGATTGCATCTTGGGTTTTTATGCACTTAAGCCCAATGGTGACCAGGGGTCGGATCCTTCACCATGATTCTTTTGTTTCTTGTTTTTTTAACCACTCTTTCAAGCCAAATGTCCAAGGTAATTACTTCTAAAGGGTTAACATGCCAGTCTGTGGGTTATTAAGGCTAGTTAATTAGCTTTGCACGGCTGACCAATGAAATCACCATAGAATGCTTTTCCAATGATGTATGAGCCAGTCTTTGGTTTTCAAGTAAAGGTTAATGGAAACGAGGCATTCGAGGCTTTACACGCTGTCATCAAATCACTGACCAGCGACCACTGTGGCATTTTTTCATTGTTTTCTGAGCAAACGGCTGGTTAAATTTTACACTAATCTTCCAGAAACAACAATGGACAATGATTGCAAAACAGGGTGAGGTCATCTTGTAGTCTGCCATGCATGCTATAAAACTAATTCCATCTAATTCGCAGGATGTGAACGGCTGAGTATGGGACCGCAGGGGAGGGGATGGATATTTATTGAACATAAAACACATATGAAAGATGGAGATATAAACGTCACAGTGTGACGTTCTGACATTCATTAAAAAAGCAAGAAAAATGTCTGCCTGAAAAGCACTTACAAGGTATTAGTAAAGGGCTACTGAAGCACTTTTTCTTTGTGATGGGCTGATATATTAGAGTGATGCCGGATGCTGATATAGTAGAAAGACACTAATCTCCCTGAACCCTATACATATAGGTGTGTGTGTATATATGCATATATATATATATATATATATATAGGGTTATATAGAAAAACACTTGTGGATAATTCAGGAAATTATAAAAAGTATTAAGAGTCATTTTTTATAAACTCAGTTTATAAAAGTGTATATATAAACATCTTTCACGTGAAATAGCTTATTCAGGACAGAAACTATCACGCAATTTTCATGAGCTCTCATATTTTGTTAAAATGATTAACATGTTTGCATATTATATATATATATATATATGCACACATTTATACATATATACAGTATATATATATATGTACACACACACACATTTTTTATTTATTTATATAGGTCACAGTTGTTAGTCTCTTACCTAGTTTGGAGTGTCCGAAGCAAAACACACAGCCATCTGCTCCATTGACCACAGACTGGATGACCTCAGCCACAGTTCCTGCACAAACCTCTGCCTGCCAGGAAACAGAGCACAGCCTATCAAATTCATGCACCGCAATAATAGCTGAAAAAAAAAGATTAAGTTAAATTAAATTAAATATTACTAGCTTTTTTCTTTAAAAAAAGAACTGTATAAGTATATTTTATAAAAGTGTCTTACTGCACTGGCAGATATATTTACTTAATAGCAAAGTTTTGCTAAAAATATAAATATGTCACTTTTAAACAAAAAAGGTTCCGCTGATTGAATAAATATTGTTTTATTTAAAACACATTTTTATTTACAACTTAAAATTAGGGGTTTTTTTTGCTGTAAGAGATCTTCTGCATGGCAGCGATGACTTGTCAATATTTTATCAACTACCCAGTAATGCTTTGTGCTTGTTAATCTTGCATATTAAAATCCCAGGAGGGGTGACATATAAGCAACTGCCATTTTGCCTTTAACCTTAATCTGCATTGTGAGGCACCTCAGGCTGCTCCAGAGGAAAAGCTATTTATTAAGAGCATACTGTTGCTTTGTGCAACACAACAATCCTTTTGGGGACAGAAATTGCACTCAGCATGCTTAATGTTTAGCACAACCTTTAAAGGGATAGTTCAGCCAAAAATGAAAATTATATTCCAAAGTTATTCCAAACAAAAGAAGATATTTTGAAGAATGTTGTTAATCAAACAGTTGACGGTAGCCACATACTGTAATTTTTTTTCCATACTATTGTAGTCAATGGCTATTGTCAGCTGGGTACTAAAATATCTTTAATAGTGGAAACTCATTCAGGTATGGAACAACTTAAGGTTGAGTAAATCAGGACAGAATTTACATTTTAACAGGATCAATTTCTTTAAAACAAGCAACAATTGCTCACCTGAGAGGCATCATGGGAGAAAGACGCATCAAATGCGAACATCTTTGGAGGAACCTGGTTGGAGCTGCCGCGTTTCTGAGTTTGATTCTGCTGAGAATTCACTGCTGGATCCATGATGGTCACTTGCTTCTTACGAGAATCGACCTTCAGGAAGGAGCTGGACTCTGCCGTGCTGGCGGGTGATGAAGGACATAAGCGTACCATCACTTTAACCTGCACAGAAACACAACAACATCTGCTCAGTAATGCAGCATATCAAAGTGTCATGTTGCACAGCAGCAACCTCTCTGAGAGTAACACCACAACCAATGTTTCTGTGAGCAAAACATCATGCTGCTTGAGGGAGAACAAGCTTTTAAGTCGGTTTATAGCTTTGTCAAGGGCTGACAGAAGGTAGAAAGTTTGCATCTCCTTTTCGAACACTTTTCCTATAAGAGTACCTTGCTGTTTCAAGTGGTTTTGAACAAGTTTTAAAACTATAAACCCCCAAACTTTAACATGTTTGTACCATTATGTTTTTGAAAAAAGTGTGCAGTGATACTTAGAGAGTTATTCATAACTCTTTAATATTTCACAGTCAAATATGTGGAGACAGCAGGCAAGCATTAAACCTCAATTATGCCGCAAAAAGCAGGTGCGAGATTAAGGAAAAGGTACACCGAGTTACTTCAGCTGAAGTTTAGTTTTGAGAACTTGCATTTCCAAAAAAAAAACAAAAAAAAGATTGATTTTGAATCCAATGAGCATGCACAGCCTACAGAAAGTCTTGTATATATCCCATATGTCTGGACTGCACATCTAATATAACGTATGTACACTATCACATTATATACAAGCATATGACAGACATCAAACCTAGTGCCCTGTTTATAATGTGTCCTCAGTAAAACCATCATTGACTGAATGTAATTACAGATTAGTGGACTAGAACACACAAGTGATTGTAGGAGCCCTGCAGAAAGACAGCGGATAAATCTTGGGTTTCCTGCAAGTGATCTTTCACCATTCCTTTGCAATCCAGACATTTGACTCACAACCCAGATATTCAGAGCACCAAAGCTGCATTTATTTTGTGCGAACATCAATATTGTGAACTATTATTACAATTTAAAATTGGTAAAACTGGTTTCTATTATTATTATTTTTAGATGTAGTTCATTCCTATGATTTAGAGGATAATTTTCAGTATTATTACTCCGGGTAAACTATTATTATTTTTACTATTATTATTAACTGTTTAAATTCTATATATATATATATATATATATTCTTTTCTAACATTATGTATTTACTGTTACCTTTGCTTAATTAATGAATCCTTGCTATAAAAGTTAATACTGTACCTTCAAATAACTGGCCTCCACACAAATAAATAGCCCCGGATGAAATGATGACCTATTGAATGCATCATCTCATTTATAAATGCCTCCCAGAAATAAATTCTACTTGGCTCTCTATAAACTATGACTAATACGCTTTCTCTCTGAGTCCTTGCGTGTTATGGAGATACGGAAATGTGGTCACAGACCACCTCAAGGGCCAGTTATAACATCTGTCACGCTGTGAAATGTAATTACCGAAATCAAAGCATTAAAGATTAAATTTTGAGTTAAGCACATATTCAAACAACATTTTTTTCCTGACCCTAGAACACAGCAGTTTAGCCTGTCTTCACAATGCAAAGCCTAAATCAAAGCAGCAGACATAATTACCATAGAAATACAATCTCGACGCCGTATGGATTAGCAGCTATAATACCATCATCATTACATTGATAGACATTTTGATAAAGCAGGAAAATTGCTTCTCTAGAGTATCAGAGTCATTCAGGCATCTATTTGTTCTTATAGGCACTGTGGTTATTGGTTCGTCTTTAGATGATTGTTTTAGTGCACAAAGATAATAAAAAGCATCTCTCAAGACTTATTTTTTCTAATTAATGTATCAATAAAAGATCATATGTAGAGAAAATTTCCCTGTTATTGCCTCTGGACAGTCAACATAATCCTATAACAGTTCAAGTGGATTTCATAAGATCAGTATATTAAAATGGCAAGCTGTTTCCATTTTTATTAAAATCAGAAAAATAACTAGAATTAGCAACCCAATGCATTATTTCATTAATGAAATGAAAACATTTAGATTAACATTTAATTTTATATCATTTCTTAAACCTGATGGATGTTGTGTGTAGTTAATTGGTACTGATTACTATTATTATTATTACACCAAATAATGTGTATAATGATTATACAATTAATTTACATATTATTTAAATATAACAGAATAAAATATATATATATGCTTTTATTTATTTGGTGATTGAGTTTGATGAGAAATGCATTAGATCATACTAAAATCTCTGGCTTTTTATCTTTTCTTTACCTTGGCAAATCTGAGCACAGCTGAGATGTCTTCACATGACATTTCTAGTCTAATTTTCTAAGGAGAAAATCTGAGAAGTTGGAAACTACAAAGAACAAGTAAAAACTACATTTTTGCCTTCCCTGCATGAGAACAGACTTTTAGGAATGTCATTATGGTGTGTTAAATATTTCATCCCGGTGTTATTTAATAGCAAAGTAAACCCTGCCTACAGTTTTTGCATATTCCACCTGAATTATGCATGAGGTGCATTGTTGAGGACACATCACACACAACACGTCTGGACTAACCTGCTGAATATGTGCGCACAAATCAGGACAGCTCTTTTGTAGTCTGGGAAAAGAGGAATGCCTGACCTTTGACGCTGTAATGATACTGTCATTTCATGCATTGCCGCCTGTACATCACCCTAATCCACGCCACAGCATTTCTAGCAATGCAGCTACAGTAGATACAGTACGACTTATCTATACAAGCCTCCGCTCTACTTTTGAGGTAAAGCTCCTCTCTGAGCCATGGTGATAAGTCTCAACACCAATAGCCTCAAACCGGCTCAGATCTAATAACGTACTGGCAGACAGAATTTAATGAAAGCTCTTTCTACACCCTGCACTGCAAAGCGCCATGTCTTTTTCTGTTCCCTATAACCAATCCTCCCAGGTTTGTTTAGTCACGTCCGGCATCTCAAAACCCATTACCACAAATAGAATTTCTTCTGTTTGGTGATTTGCAACCCATTGCCTGCATTGAGCCTCTGATTTTCAGAAGCAGGGATAAGATCACGGTAGGGGGGCTCATTAGGCAGCATATGCGGCAGGATGGAGGAGGAGGAGGTGGTGGTCTCTCTATGAGCTCTCACGGCTCTTGTGGGTGAGAACAGTTTGGATAAAGCAGTACGACTAATTAAAGGAGATGCTCTCTTCTGGGTTATTACAGATCTTTAAGAACACTGGAGCGAGAGCCAAACTCATACTCTCTCAGTGGTGCCCACACACTGTAGCTACTATTTCTCATCATTATATTATAAATCTTAATTTTATTCATGTCTAAATAAGATAAAATGGCCCCATGTATTTGGAAGCTAGATTTGAATCATTTGACAAATCCATCCCTGAAATGAATCGACAGGAGTGGTCACTGAATCAACACATGACCTTAAAAATAGGCTACAAAATAATAAAGCGATTGAAGTTATTATTAGCCTAGCATTCAGTTTGTGACCCTGGACCACAAAACCAGCTAAAATACATTGTATTGTCTTTTTTGCCAAAAATCCTTAGGCTAGTAAGTAAAGATCATGTTTCATGAAGATATTTAGTCAATTTCTTATTGAAAATATATTAAGTGTAATTTTTGATTAGTAATATGCATTGATAAGATCTTCATTTGGACAACTTTAAAGGTGATTTTCCCAGCATTTAGATTTTTCTGTACCCTCAGATTCCAGATTTTCATATAGCTGTATCTCAGGCTAATATTCCCCTATCCATCCAAATTATACGTCAATGGAAAGCTTATTTATTCAGCTTTTAGGTCGTGTATGAATCTTAATTTCTGAAAATTAACACTTATGACTGGTTCTGTTGTCCAGGGTCACATTTCAATAATCCAAAATAAACGTGAAGTTTTGTGAATGAATGAAAAATCATCAGCACTCTTGTAGAGGATGATAACAAATTGCTTATATTTATTTTGTTTCTACAAACATAATGAATAAACATGCTATGGTTTATTCCCGGATATTTACTGTTTAGAAAACATTTCTGGATAAAATGACATTTGAAAACAGTTCATTTCAACGATTGATTTGATTTATATCATGGCATTTGAAGTATGGGCTGAGGATGCAAAGATCGTATCCAGCTACTTATATGTGCTTGTAGCCATGCAGAGAAAGCATGCTTCATATTTTATAGCGGGCGGAAAGATCCCCTCTTGGATTACCCTGTAGAATCAATAAGCCTGCAGTTGATATGTCCTTTATAATAGATAGATAAGAGCACAACAGGACTTTATATCAATCTTTAATCTGTTATCTTCCAGGCAGTGTCTGCGAAGTTTAATTAAAAAGACATTTACATGCAATATAAAGTTATGAATCCTTCACTGGTGTCGTATTTCCTCGCCGTGTAAACTGATATTCTGTTTTATCACAGGAATATTGAGATGAATATTTCAGACTGTGCTCTGCTTACTCCGTGATGCCTGTAAGGTGTTTTTCTTTAACACCTCAGTTTTAGAAAGCGCTGTTAAAAATTGATTAGCAGCTGAATTTAATTTCTTTTTTTTTGAGGTCAGTGTCTGCACTGTCCACAAGATTGATGAATTTGTCAATCTCAAAGGATTCCTATAAACCAACAAAAAAGGACTGTACTTCAGAAGAGTGAAGATGAAATGGAAAGAGTCTATAAGATCAAGGAACATGAAAATATAGGCTTTTTTTCGATGTGTTCAACTGAAAGGATACAAATTTAGCATCCGGACATGTTTGAAAGTCATCCATCAATTGCTTTATCAATAGCAAGATAATGGAGATGCCCTTGGCATTTAATCTATTAACACTGTCAATAAAACTCTGATGGTGCAAATGACGATTGACGGGTGAACTGGTACAAATCAGCAAGACACAAACATTTAGAAGAGCTCTTAATAATATTCACATCATCATGGAAGAAGAATGTCACATGTAAATTTGCCAGAGCGCAAAGCACAGTTTCATTTCAGATACTGTTTTTATTTAATTAGTTCTATTCAGTATTGTATAAACACGAATCTTTCATCTCTATCTCAAAGCAGATCACTTTCTGTGGGCGCCACAAAAGCAGCCGTATAGAGCATCTACACCCATCAATATCTTATCGCACAATGTTCTTATATCCAAAGGCCACTGTTACAGCCTTGTCCCTTGAGAAAGGTGACATTTTTCTGCTGCAAATGCCAGAATTTGCATTGCCCACCATCCTGCTTATGTTCCGGTTGACTGGAGAACGATTCATTTTAGTTTGCCAGCGCAACGCACAACATGCAGCCTAAATGTGGGTGTTGTTTACAGATGAACTCAAGCTGTTCCGATGCAAGATGACTCTTTATGAACTCACCGAAAGTTCTCAATAACAACTCACCATGTGGTTAATAATGAGTCTCTCGAAATCAGCTTTCAAAAGTCACAGTTTTGCTGGATAGAAAATGCCTTAGACAAATCCCCAGCCGTATGAGATAGTTCTGTTTGGTGAGACTTTTTGGGAGGAGCCAGAACAAGATATCATGACCCGTATCAAGTCCAAAGACAGATGAATATCCCCCATCCTCTGATGTCTGAGAGGAATGCCAGATATGCTGGTTTCCCTGCGATGCACCGAAGATCAGGATCAACTTTCACCATGCGGGGCTCCTCCGCTGTCAGCGCTCGCACCAATGCATGCGTTTGATGGATTCTGTCTGTACCAGAGCTTGGTAGGGTGGTTTTAAATAGAAAAACAACAAACTGACAGAGAAATCAGTGATGCGAACGGTGTGCTGACTGAGCATGTAAATTGATAAAGGAATGCAGCTCTAAAGACAGGACAGAGAGACAGACAAAGTGACAGGGGGCTGAAGACTTTCCATTATGTTTGGTAGAGGGTACTGAAATTGCTTTGGCAGTGTATAATGATGCTGGTTTACTAGAGATTCAACTGAATGGTTTTCTGATCTGAAGTGTATGGATGAGTACAACCAGCCACCCAGGAAGCAGGCTGGCTGAGTGTTTAAGGTGCTAGACTTAAGATCCAATGGACAAATGTTCTCGTGGGTTTGAACCCCGCTACTGGTAAATCAATGTTAGTTTTAAAAAGAGGGCAGTAATGGCTGTATGTGATTGCGTTACAAACAAATTAGCATTTCAAGTTTTCCTTTCTCTTTGGGGTGTTACAAGCTGTTTCTGCATATATAAGATCCTAAAGTCTCAATCCCAAAAAGATATTGTTTA
>JAUMHR010000072.1:2840188-2850291 GCA_032361145.1 Enteromius fasciolatus | reverse complement strand
AGTAAATAATTAGTTGATCATTAACTAATCACTTATGAATGCCTTGCAACTGAACGTTATTATAAAGTGTTACCCAAATATGAATTCAGACATACTACTCGCCTTGCATACTGTTTTTCACATAGGCCTACTATATAGTAGGGAAGTATATTGAAAGTGGTTTTCAGGGTGTTGCTATGTGGTTATCAAAATGTTGCTATATGAATACTAAGGTTTTCTGAGGGGTATCATGAGCTGCCGCTAAGTGATTGCTACGATGAAAATCAAAGAAAGCTTTATTGTCCATAAATCAACAGTTGCTCCCCTCATAAATTCACAAATGAAAGAATAAAACGCATCTGAAATGCTGCTCCGGGTGAAGAAAACAAGAATAGGCTAATGTAGTGTCAAACATGAATATCCATATCTATATATACACACACATGTTGTGGTGAAATGCCTTCAGAGACAGGCGTTCCCTGAGGTGAATATTTATGGAAGGAATCAGGCTGGGCTCTTTAGAGGGACACTAATGAAAGCTCTCACCCACAGCCACGACGCTTCGGCAGCTCGATCCATCATTCCTGCGTGTGGGGGGAGAGACGGCTGCAGAGGAGGGGTCAGGGCTTTCTGAGAAGACCCTGCTTGTTTTAAGGGCCACGGTGAAGTAAAACGGCGAGGAGGTGGAGCGCTGCGAGGTGCAGGTCGAGGGGGGTGGCACTTTAGCTCGGTGGAGATGGAGGCACGGGAGAGTTAATGAACGAATCGACACGCGCTGCACACAGTGACGGTGGCGACGGTTCTGCATGGCTTCTCGCATTATATCATCTCTGGGGTACGTTCCCTGCACCCCACCATTATTCGTTAACACACAAACCATCTGTAGCACAGTGAAAGGATCAGAATACAGTGCATGAAATCTGTTTCTGATTAAAGCTGCTTCTTCAGGGAGAAAAGGAGAATGCGAACGTTAGCAGTGAACAAAATGAAATGAACAACTTTGTAGAAAAATGTAAATCTAAGGCCGTTCTAAAGGGAAATTTAAGCAGGCAGACAAATGTATGCATTTATTTAGGAAATAAATAAATTATGTCCATGTTTATAATCTATTTTATTTTATATATATATATAATTAAGTTAATAAATAAATAAATGTTTGTACCTGTAATCAATTTCATATATATATATATATATATATTAGAACTGTAACTGCATAAATAAGTACATAAGTACGTAAATAAATACATGTCTATTTTATAAAATAAATCGATTTACATATATATGCAAATACTGGAAAATTATGTTTTAATAATCTATAATATAAATATAATTAAAAAAATATTCTACAAATATAATTGCATGTTTATTTGCATATATGCTAATCCTGGAAATTTAGGAAATTAAAAAAAAAATTATACCTGTCTTTGTAATCTACTATTTCATAAACACCATTGAAAAATAATTATAAAAATGTGTGGTCAACCAATTAACCACGATTAATCGCATCCAAAATAAGTTTTTGTTCATATAATATTTGTGTATGTATTGTGTATATTTATTATGTGTATATATATATATACATATAAATACACAAACACATCTACAGCATATTTATATTTTCAAAATCAATATTTAATATATCCAATATATTCATATTTGTATCATACGTAATATATTTAATATATAAACTTAACATATTTTGTACATATATGTATATGCATGTATGTGTATTTATATGTACATAATAAATATACACGGTACGCACATATATTATCTAAACAAAAACTTATTTTGGATACAATTAATCATTTGAGAGCGCTATGAAATACATGTCATACTCACATTTGAAAAACAAGCATTTTACGCAGACAAGAAAATATAGGTTTTTGTTGACAGACAGATATACAGTATGTTTACTTATCTTAATAGTCTTAGAAATATGATATTAATCTCAAATATATACAGTAAGACCGACTGCCATTTTTGTAACTAACCAATCAGTCTACAAATAACCATACAGCAGCAGTGGGCTCTGGGGAGGGTGTTTAGACGGGGCTACAGCAAGGCTGTGAGGATGGAGGAGAAGCAGATGGATTGAGAAAGATGGAGAGAACAACCTGCACTGGAATTGAGCCATTGCTGAGATGTCAATTTACCTTCTGCATGAGAAAGACCCAGTCCTGAGCCAGCACACCTGGGACGGCACACCTGAGTGGGCCAGGGCAGATCTAGAAATAGATTGAACTGATACGGCTGCGTGGCTTCTGAATGCTGTCAAGATTACCTTGCGACACAAGAACCTCCTTAAAGAGTATAAAAAAAACTGGAATACCACAAGCAAATCTAGGAATATAGCTTTCACATCCTTGCATAATCCCACTTTAAACAACAGGATGAAAGATTACTAATAACAATGACAGATAAAGATTCATATTGGAAAACATGAAGGCTGTGATACAGAACAGACGTGGCCAGAGCTCTAGATAAGAAACCACAACACTGAGAGGTATTTTCCCATTACAAAAACATTAAAAGAACACTTCCATATGGGCTGCCCGCTGTACCATTTTAGGTCAGTATGTCCTTACTTAAAGTACAGCAGCCGAGACCAGGGATCAGGGGTACAGCAGGAACAAACGAGAGCCACAGGAACGTGACATGGCTGAGTGAAGCCGAGGAAAGCAGAGGAGGGGTTGTTGAAATGTCAGGCATGGCTGCACAGGGGTGACGCTTGGCCCCTGACTCCGGTGAGCAGGGTTGATGATAGAGTCTCTCACGCAGGCAGATAGCAGCAGTAAGATCAGCTATTCATCGTGTGCCAACAGCAGACTGGAGCTGATGGAGCCCACAGAGGTAGAAAATCCACTAATGAAAAATGTCCATAAAATAAAAAAAGCTTCTCAATGTTTCTTTACTGTTGGAAGGAAATTCAAAAAATATTAATTGATTGTGCTTTTAACAGTTGCAACAGGAACTAGATTTTAATAAAATTTTAATAAGATTTGTATACAACTAAATACGTCCAATTTTAAATTTCTCCAAGTCAGTCACTCAGATAGTGCAGCTCATCCAGGATGGCACATCAATGCAAGCTGTGGCAAGAAGCTTTGCTGTGTCTGTCAGCGTAGTGTCCAGAGCATGGAGGAGCTACCAGGAGACAGGCCAGTACATAAGGAGACGTGGAGGAGGCCATAGGAGGGCAACAACCCAGCAGCAGGACCGCTACCTCTGCCTTTGTGCAAGGAGGAACAGGAGGAGTACTGCCAGAGCCCTGCAAAATGACCTCCAGCAGGCCACAAATGTGCATGTGTCTGCTCAGACAGTCAGAAACAGACTCCATGAGGGTGCTATGAGGGCCCGACATCCACAGGTGGGGGTTGAGCTTACAGCCCAACACCGTGCAGGACGTTTGGTATTTGCCAGAGCCTGACAGCCAATAGGTACTAAGATGAGATCCTCAGACCCTCAGATATTTCATTCATTCAGATCTAGGATGTGTTATTTTAGTGTTACCTTTTTTTTTTTTTTTAGCTATATATATATATACAGGGTCAAAAAAATTATGAAAGTTGCGTTATGCTAAGAAATTAAAAAAATTAGCAATTGTTTTATTAATAGATTTTCAGTTGTAAAAAAATTAACTAAAACTGTTTTTTTTTTAATACATAAAATGAAATAAATAAACGTTTGAAAAACATGTTTAGCCACCAACACCATAAAGCTACATAAAAAATAATGTAGAGAGAGTGAGAGGATCACATATCAAAAAAAGAACCGAGCGTGTTTCTTGGTTTCTGGAAAGAAGGCTTGTAAATTACAGATGCGCAGCTGAGTTTGACAGCCTTGCCACATATTTAACTGAACGCATCCGGATGGTCAGGTCATGACACCTGTCCCATAAAGCACAGCACTCTCTCCAGAAGGCATGTTACAACGTCTGTAAATTTTCAGGTGCACAGAGTGAGGCCAGGGCAAATGCGCAAGGGGTGTGACACGGTCCTGCTTCAAACAAAGAGAAAAATGTGTACCAGGTGTACACATACACACACACACTTTGGCAGGATCGTCTTTACCTGTCAAACAACAGGCCGAGACACATATATACACAAAAGAGGGCTGTCCTTCATGTAAACCCACACCTTCGGCTGAAATTTACAACGTTCTTTTTTTTACTGCCGAAGGATGGCTGACATTGTCTGCTACATGAGGGCACGGCGGTTATAAATCACACGACACACTCTCTCCTGCTCCTTTTAACTGCTGTGAGAGAAGACACATGTGGAAAAATGCAGAATCAATAGCAACACAAGAAGCCTGCAAGAACCATTTAATATATTAAAAATGACTTTAAGTGGTTTTAAACTGGTTTTGCTTGAGGATTTTACTCTAGAAATGAAGGACTGAAATTATTAAACATTTAATATGATACATTTATACAGTACTGTATAGCCAAGTGGATCACAACCTTTAATCAAAGTTGTCCTAAAACCTAAAACCAAAATGTGAATTAATTAACTTATACTATATATATATATATATATAAACATTTGCTTCTTATATATGGCAATTTTTATTATTCTTTTATTCACTTTCACCAGTTTTAGTCAAAGAAAGTCACAAACATTTTCTGTCATTTTTAGCAGCTTTTATTAATTTTTTCACTTCATTAATTTCTATATCAGTTTTAGTTTTACTTATTCTTTCAACTTACTAAATGAAACTAAATTGAAATTAGGAATGTTGCATTGGCAATTATTCATGGAAAAAGAATATATATATATATATATATTTTTTTTTTTTTTTTAGTTCAGCTTTAGTTTTAGTTACCTATAATAACCCTGGTTCGTAATCCTACAGTATGTATTCGTGCATAATTAAAACTAAAGCTGCAGATAGTGATTTGCATTCAGTGTTTTGCCCTGCTGTCTGGCACACCAGTTGAGAAGCACAGATCTTGTACATTCACTGGTCTGGTATCTGCCAGCATGGTTGATATGAGACCAGTAAATCACGCTGGACGCCTCTTAACCTCTCTGTGATCTGAGCATTAAAGAAATATTTACAGTGTTTGAGCAATACATCTACAGTAAGATCCCTCACAGGGATTAAGAGTGCACGAGCAGAATAACAATTCATTCTACAGATGAGGCTAAATGTCATCAATCATAATTGTTTATCCCTCATGTAAAACCAAGTACCACATCTCAGAAACAGAGGCGCTGCCAAATGGTTTCTACTGTAAATGTTTTCTGCCCCTTGACACATTTGACAGACGGCTATGAAAGATGTAAAACAAAACAATGGACAAACGAGGAGAAACTTTTTTCAACTGAAAATCCTCTCATGAATATCAAACATAAATGGAATGACATTAACATTTGAGCAGGATATTAATCACATTCCCAGGCACCTGTCGGTGAGCTAATTAGATAAAACAGCCAGCCAATCAGCAGCCACCATCATCAACAGACAGTTTAACTGATTTAAACAGCCTATCAGAACACTAGAGGGGTTCTCTCACAGACCTGACACTTGTTCTCCATCTACAAATACAATCTAAAAGTCAAAGTACTTACTGTACATCACTTTCATATTCTTCCTTAATCCATAAAGATGTGTGCATTAATGCATTTCACTTAAAGCGTGTGCCATAAAAATCATATTTTAAGAAAGTAAAGAGATTATTTTGTTGTTATACACACACACATCTAGCTCACTTTTCACATATCAACTAGTGCAATGTTTGAATTTTAAAGTGAGTTAGATTAGCATCTAATATCACCCAAATGACATACCAAAGGAAGACATGTTTGTATTAAAGTTGAAGCTGAGGTTAGCACTAATGTCACACTATCTTCACTTCCGAAAGAGCTTTGCCTTCCCTGACCCGAGGACAACGAATCAAAGCGCAGAGGTTTGAGATTGTGACAGGAAGATTAGTGATAACTCAAAGCCATGTTAAAGTCTCCTTTTAAAAACACACTGAGGGTATGTTGTCTGAGAAAGCGTGTGAAAGGATTTCGGCTGGGTATTTCTTCAGAGTTGCATCACAGTGCTTCACTTGGTGTCCACCTGGTAAAGTTCTGCTTTCCTGTACAAATATGTAACTCACTGCTTACTCAACAGTAGGCATTGTTGGAGAAATTAAAGGGTTCCAAACCAAGAAGACCTTCGTTCATCTTCGGAACACAAATTAAGATTTTTTTGATGATATCAGAGAGCCATCTGAACCTCCATAGACAGCAATACAACTGAAAAGATCCCAGGTCCAGAAACGTAGTGAGAACACTGGTAAAAATCAGTGGCTCAACTTCAGTTTTGCGACGCTACAAGAATACTTTTTTGCACAAAGAAAACAAAACAAACATCATATACTTAACCATTCTTCTCCTATTCTCCAGAATATTTCCTGCGTAAGAACACGCTTTCCTCCAGGCGTAAACAGTCGCAGATTACACACACATGTGCATTGTTTATGCACATCACGGTCCTTTGCTGGTTTGTGCTTGTTTAAGATGGCCGTTTAGCTGATTTATGCTAGTCTTTTGCTGGTTTATGCTGGTTTAAGCTGGTCGTTTTGCTGGTTTATGCTGGTCTTTTGCTGGTTTATGCTGGTCCTTTGCCAGCATGTGACCAGCATAAACCGGCAAAAAGACCAGCAAACCAGCTTAAACCAGCATAAATCAGCATCACAGCATCAAAACATACCTAACCAGCATATGCTGTTTTTTTCAGCAGGGGTATGACTTCGGTTCCTTAAGTTTTTGAAATGCTCTCGAGGCAGGATGCACCCAGAAAAAATTACACATATGGTCACCCTAGTTAAGATGATTATCACATTGTAAACATGTTTTAGTATGTTACTAGTATGATATAGCATATTGTAATAGGATAGTCATTAAGTTTTGCTAGTAATAAACAGCTTAAACACTCTAAGTCTTATTGTACAAAAGTTTTGGCACAAGTCTATGGAATTTTTCATATTTTGGTTGTTCTGTTTAATGAAATAAGTCAGATCAGTTAGAAAAGATATAGCAACCTGAGTCAGACCCATGTTTTGGTGGTGCATGAAAACTCCAGAAAGAGACACAGTCCAAAATTTGTCTCAGATGAAGCTTAATCAGCATTTAATAAAATCTAGCTTACTATGACAATTCTAAGGCTCAGATAGTTTCCAAACTTCTAGTTTGAATCAAAAACTCGCTTCATTTTGATAATTTTCTAAGAAAACAAGACTTTTTTCTTTTTTTTAATGTGATCAGAAAGTACAGTAAAAGTTACTTCCGTATTCTTCAAATGAGTTAAAAAGTAATGGAGATCTGTTGAAACTTATTTACTGCACCCTGAACATTTACATTTAGAAAATATGTTGACATTATATTGTGCTCCTTTAATCTTCTTTACAAGGTCTTCAAATGGCCTTTATGAAACCTGCACAATGCCTGAATAGTTTTAACTGAAAGGTGAGGTTTCTTGGCCTGTCGTTTGGCATAGTGGGCGCAAATAATAAGATGGAGGAGAGGAAGATAAAATCACAGTGCCACCACAGCTGTAGCCCTCTGATACAAATAAATTAATAAAATCCAGCTGCTGTAGAAGGCCTGATTTATTAGAGGCTCTCACGAAAACGAGAGGTTTTGAGGTTTCACATGAGCCATTCGTCTCCTGCTATCTTCCAGCACTCTCCTCCTCGACTCCAGCTCTGATAAAATCCCATGATCTATGTCCTCGCCCCCTCCCATGGCCCCACTGGGCAACACAGACCAGAGCACCAATCACTTGACAGAGTAGAGGATGTCTTTCCCAAAGTACAGTATGACATAATGCCTGTTTTAAAAGACAATGCACACAAACATAGCAGCAAATGTTTCACACTAGATTGGATGATTCTATATAGAAAGACAGCTATGGGAAAAAGTCACCCCGTGATCAGAGCATCTCATATGACACCATTAACATGACAACACCTGCCAGTGTCTGTGCATTTGTGTAAGTATGTTTGCATGTGTGAGAAATGTCCTGTTGACAACAGACAGCTGTGACGATGAGTGTGAGTGAAGGATCGAACTCGAGAGGACATGCAAACACTCTCAGTGTTTGACCCCAAATCGCTCTATACCCCTTGCATGACTGTGAAGTGACAGAGTTTTATGCTGGCTGCAGATTCCCGCCAAGCTCATCAGATATTCAGACCATGGTGCAAAACGCTAAAGAAGGGCAGCTTGCTCAAGGGAAAATTTCATTTATTAACACTGCACAGCTCTAGTAGGAAGGACTCATTAAAGTAAATAAAATTCAATAAATCTACATGAATCAAGTGTTTTTTACATCATCATATTCAGCGACTCCTGAAAACTTGCATGCTAAAAGAATAAATCTCACTGGTGATCAGATTGTTCGGTTGAATACGATGAATACAAACCATTGGACAAACCAAATAATTGTCACTAAAATTTTTATACTGTTTTGCATTTCAAAATAACGTACTACCTAAACTAAACCCACAGATAGTGTTAACAACAGCAAACATGACCTAAAATGCATTTGCTTAAGAAACAATGTCATTTTAACTCGTGATTTATAGGATTCATACAAGTGTTGTGCATCAAGAGTTGTACCGGGTACGCTATCAAGCAAGTTTATATAAAAAGCCATACAAATCTGCCTTGCAAAAGCCATGCAAATCTATTAGCTTACGCACTATGCTAAAAGCATTCTGAGGTCATAACACAGTATTGTGCAAAAAAAAAAAAAAATTGATAATATGCCACTCTATTCAGAATTCAATTCAATTTTAATGTTCATTTCAGCTGGAAACTGCGTATATATAGGTATGTTTTTGTAGTGTTGCCTAAATGTAGGTAGAGGCATATTGAGCTTACAAGTACTACTTTAGCTGAAATTCTAAAGTATGCATCCAATTGGCATCTGAAGAATTCATAACAGCAACATAACACTGTAGGTCACATGACAATGCTAATGTCCACACAGTATTCAACACACTAAAGGTTTTTAAAGAATCATTTTACCTTTCTGTGAAACATTGTTAAAAGGGCCGTTTTGTCTTTTTTTGACAAACATTTTAAAAAGGTTGCCTACCTTTTGTGACATTGAAAGGTTCTATGGATGTGAAAAGGAGGTAATTTATGGAACCTTAGATGCCTAAAAACAACCTTTGCTTTTAAAAGTGTAGAAGAGAATTGTAACAAACAGCAGCCCGCTGAGGTCATGTGACATCAATCCCAGAGTCTTACCTGGCAAAGAAGGATGCGGCAGCGGAGGTGCCACTGGAGGGCGCTGTGGTGACCGGGGCAGGAGCTGGAGCAGGGCTGCTGTATACACTGGGCCGGTCGGCGTTGTAGCGGTTGAGCGCGGCTTCATTTAGGCCCTCCCGGTTGCCCTCTGACACCATCTGAGAAATCTGTATCCAAGTAAACGGGTATTAAAAACAGTCAGCAAAACGGGTGACTAAATGAGCGCAAACTGCTCTATTTACAGATAAACAAATGCAATATAGCTCAGGTAATGCTCTCAGTCTTTTATGTCCCCCATGGCACTTATTTCCCAGATATGCTTGGGAAATGGGATGAAAACTCATTCTATTTGTGTCTGAACTACAGGAGTGTCTCTGGAAAGTGTCCTGGGTCACGCAGTGGCAGTGAATAAGTTTAGCACAGATTCTGCCAGGCCTTCAGATAAACAACTCAGCTTAGACGTGAGTCATGAGAAACAGTCCTGATAATTGCACTGTGAAGGGCCCACAGCACGGCTGGCTTTCTTAAACAAGCATACGGCCAGACCCACTCAGGGAGATTTGGAAATAATCCGGACACCCTCCCCTGCCCCAGCTGTAAATAGATGGTGAGGGCACTGCTGTTGCTGTGGGCCTGGGTCTGTCGTTTCGCCCCAAATAAGGACACACGAGTCCCTGAGGAGGATGAGCTCTGCTGTACAGTGAACCAGCAGCTCTCTGTGTGTTTTCCCAGAATGCTTTACAAATGTAGGAAAGTCTCAACCAGATAAGCTTGGATGGACAGTGAGAGAATACTACGGAAGTTCTAAGCGGCCATGTATTATAATTTTTTTCCATCTTGTTTTCTCGTGATCACGACTTATTTTTCTCG
>JAUMHR010000072.1:2820199-2840088 GCA_032361145.1 Enteromius fasciolatus | reverse complement strand
ACGAGAAAAATAAGTCGTGATCACGAGAAAACAAGATGGAAAAAAATTATAATACATGGCCGCTTAGAACTTCCGTAGAATACAGATCTGTGCATTTGTCACTACAAATGTCCAACATTGGACATACATACAAAATCATTTTTATGTATTTTACATAATTTTTTATTAACACATTTCAACAAAAGCATAATTTCCACAAAATATGTGATCTTTGACCTTAAGTGGCTGGAGTATATTTGTAGCAATAGTCAAAAATACATTGTATGTGAACAAAAATATTGATTTTTCTTTTATGCCAAAAATCTAGATATTTTGATTTTGAAAGATATTTTGTACATTTCCTGCCGTAAACACATTAAAACTTATTTTATGATTAGAACTATGCTAAGAACTTCAGTTGGACAACTTTAAAGGTGATATTCTCTGTATTCTGATTTCCAAAAAGCTGTATCTCGGCCAGTCCTAACAAACCATACATCAATTAAAAGCTTATTTATTCAACTTTTAGATGATGTATAAATCTAAATTTTGAAAAATTGACATTTATGACTCGTTATATATTGTTTAATGGCATTGTGTGATGGAAATACATTTTTTTTGCGTTATTAATATTTTTTCTCAAATTCTAATTTTACTGCTAAATGCATAAAAACATAAAATTACATTATATCTTCATAATTAATACCTTGATTTTTTATTCACATGACCATGTTCTTCAAGACACAATGGTGCTTAAAAATACTATTATACACATAATAGACCTGTATTCTTTATAAATTACATAATTATTATTACAGTGCATGCATAATAACCTAATGTAATGATGGATGTTATTGTAACACTTTTTTAAGAATTAATCTAGTCTTTATAAAATTGATAATGAATATTTTATATATAAATAAAATATGTATTTTATATATAAATAAAATAAAAGTATTATTTCTAAAAAAAATAATTAAAAGTAAAATAAAATAAAAATTAAGTGTTAAATCCGTAAGATAAATAAACCACTGGGTAAAGTGGCGAAAGTTAAAGAAACACCCAGTAATGCTTTCTCTTATAATCTGCTTTATGTGAAATAAATTAAAACATTTTCTGCATGGTCTCTTTTATCAAATTACAGACACTATCTTCAAACAGGCCAAGCGGTACCAACAGTGACTTTCACACCTCAAAGAACGAGAGTCTAAACTGAGCTGTTCACAGCCAAAGGCTCATGGTGTCTTCACAGCCTCGCAAGTGTTATTTCAGTCTGGGTGCAGGTATGGTGGCAAAACACACAGCCGTCTTAAAATACTCCGTGATAGCACATGACTGACAGGTATATTTAGCAGCGTCTGCACTCTCTACAGTTCCTTAACGCTGCATTGGTCTGGGCACGCATCCACGTGACCGAGCACTGTATTTACAGTAGGTGTGTTTGCATTTGACAACTGCAGTAGCTGTTGGAGAAAAGCGTATGGAATGAAACGTCACGGGAATAACCACAAACCATTAATAAACCTGATAATGTGCAGCTAATAATGAACATGATATTGATCCTTTGCCAACAGAAAATCAGCCATATAGATTTATATAACAGTGGTCATCATAAACAATATTATCTGACATACTGAAGAACGGGTCAGTCTAGAAGGCTTAGTACAAAGGGCAATATGAGAAATATTAAAAAGCTTTTATCCCGCATTAATGAATGGATTAAGCTAGTACACAAAGCTAAACCCTGCTCATTCGGTACACACTTGTCAAACGATGATCTTATGACATAATGGTCATTATCTAATTCTGATCATGCAAATCTCCCTCCCCAAGCCAAGCCAGAACAATTATGGAAACTAAGCTGCAGATATGGGTGTTTCATGAGCAAATTAACATATATAAGCCTAATATATGTTATGTGGTGTGGATTACTTTTGGATCTGTTTTTATCAGGGGTTTGGACTCTTATTCTGACGGCACCCATTCACTGCAGAGGATCTTTTTGTGAACAAGTGATGTAATGCTACATTTCTCTAAACTCATCTACATCTTGGATTGCCTGAGGGTGAGTACATTTTAACAATTCTTTGGGTGAACTATTCCTTTAAAGGTATAGTAGCAAAAGAGTGTTTAATTCTCCAAAAAAGTATACAATATGGACTTCTGAATCTTCAATTAATGTTTTCCAGGAGGTAATTCTATCCTCATGGCGGCATTGAAACGACTCAGCCCTGCTCATAGCCAGTCAGATCATCTGGGAACCGACGGCTGATTTGCCATCTGTTGTGCAGGAATGAGAAGAAGGAGCATTAAATACCAGCAGTGCCAACAGCACAGATTGCACCTCTCTGCCCATCCTCCCTTCATCTCTCCATCCATTCTCCTCCCTCATTTACTTCTTCTCTCTCTCCTCTGTCTGATAGCAGCCCTTTGTTTGCCCAAATGTAATGCCCTCATCCATCTATCCATCCACGTTCAACTGTATGACATTGACTTTGACTTTCATACTGCTTTGCTGGTCCATATGGCTTTGCAAAGCTAAATTAAAAGTCTTAGCATTTCTGATATCAGTCAGATAAAGGTTATTCAAAGATCGTCAGATAGCCGGCTACATTGCAAGTCTTCAGAGTTCTCTAGTTACAAATAATGCACTGACAGTTTTTACAGCATTTTTATATGAATGAAAGATTCATGTTTACACCATATTTTTAAATATATATTAAAAAAAATAAAATAAAATGGATCAGTTTTAAAAACGTTTTAATATATAAAACCTCCAAATATAACTAAATAAATAGATTTGTTTGGGAACAATCCATGGTAATTTTTTTTTATATTTAAATAGAAATTAAACTATTTATTGAAAATATATAAATAAAATATAAATATAAAAATATAAAAAGATTGTATCAATGCAAAGAAATGTCTAATGCTAATCAAGTCTTTAAAAAAAAAAATAAAAACCCGCAGATTTTCAAGAAAGGATCATGTATTTCAGAAACTTTAAGCTTAAAGAAGATAAACGTGATATAAAATGTCTTGGTATGTAATAAAATTGCAAATACTAAAGTGAGGAGTATTGCAGAAAATATCACTCTAGTGATTTATTCAAGCATATTAGAATGCCCTGAGCACAATTATAGCAACTTCACCATAGATGACGAATTACCAAATACGTCCCTCTGCGTGTGTGTGAAATCAATATCCATGGCTTGTAATTTTATGGATGTCTCATTTCATGTGTTTCAGCAGCAGGCCGCCCCACCCCCATGTGACTGCACCAGCTCCATGTTTACATGAGACCGGGGCCAAGTGCAGGTGTGATGGATGAGGAAGGTAGAGAACATTTCTGAGAATGGAAATTTCCTGATGCAGCAGAAATACCCAAGAGAGGAACGAAAAGATCTAAAAGAAGCCCTTGAGTGGAGGTTTCCTTCCACCCAGTTCCCCAGCGGCCCCCTTCACACCCACAAGAACAGACTTCCTCATTCATCATAATTAAAGCTGGAACACACTGCACTGCCTGGATAGTCCTCTCCTGGATATGTTAACTATTCCTCACCATCCCTGAAGCGCTTTCTATATCTATATGTGACAGTTCACATTCACTTCTCAATTCAGATGGGATGGAAAACGGGACTTACAGTCCTGGAATAACACGCTGAAGATGGGCTGATAGAACCATAGCATATGCTTAAGGGGGTGACACATATAAAAAGTACAGTACAGTACAGTAGTTAGTGTGAATAGGCCACACACAGCTTGGAGTTTGAAGGATCTATCTATCTATCTATCTATCTTAACTTTCCATTTGTCTATTCATCCTTCTATCCATAAATCAATCTATATATTTGCCCATCATTCCAATAATGCATCTTTCTATTTGTCCATCTATCCAACATTTAATCTATTTGCCATCCATTCATCTTTCCACTTGTCTTCGTCCATTCATTCATCAATTCATCCACGTATTTGCTAATCCATTCAGCTATCCTTCCATCCTTCCATCCATTCATTTTTTTGCATCTAAGACCCTTCCATCCATCCATCTTTCTATTTGACTATCCATTCGTCTTTCTGTCCGTTCATCCACCTGTCTTTCTGTTTGTACCTACACTCATCTACCCATCAATCCATCTATCTTTGTATTCATCCATCTATCCATAAATGAATCTATCTATATATCTGCCCATCTGTCTATAAATCAATATTTCTATTTGTCCATCCATCCATCCATCCAACAATCAATCTGTCTATCTGCCCTTCATCCATCCGTCTTTCTGTTCATCTATCCATCCATTCACCCACCATCTTTCTATCTGTCCATCCATTCATCCATTGTCTTTCTATTCATCATCTATTCATCTGTCTATCTATCAGTCTATCTCTCAATTTGTCCATCCATACATTTATTTTTGTCAAGTCAACATTTACATTATTCTACCTAAAAATTAGTCAAATAAATTCTTTGATTTTAATTAATTCTTGCAGATATTCAAAGGGCTCGTTTGCTACTTCAATTTAAACCTAATTCGTAATTTTGGAATTGAATTGCCATTTAACACATACATACTCAATTCAATTCTGAATGGCTGTGGCAAACACAGCACCAATAAAGCAAGACACATATTGTTGTCAGCGATGACTCACGCAATTCCCCTGCTCTTATTTTGGCAAGATTTACATTGATTTTGACATGAGGGAGTAGGCAAGTAGCCAGCTAGCTTGACCTGATGAATGTAAAATAGGGTATATTTATATTCAGTTTGTGTACAGTCTATTATGTGCAGTAGAGAGACTCTCTAAATGAATCAATTTAATAACTCTTGACAGAGCAAAGGAGAACCTCTACGCTTTACAGATGCTCTCTGCCCATATAAACTCCAGCCAAGGAACCAGTTTTACAATGGACTATTTCTCGAAATAATAAACATAGATTCAACAGTTTATATAAAAACATATTCAAGACTGAAGTTGCCTCATCATGCCTTTAAATGGGCCTGTGATGTAGACATGGACACAAGCTGGAAGTGTCCATTGGGTGGGAGCCACATTCCTTCTCCAAAGAAAGGGATGTGGGTTTTAGAAAAGAGCACCCCTTGAGGAGATTTTACAAGGGATTAGACAAAGTCCACATGGAATGTCAGAGCTCTGTGTGTGGCACACAAACTGTTTTTATAACAAGGTCCAGCATCCAGGGTAATTGTCACTATCGGAGTGACTCTCCGACGCAAGCTTAACGGCTTCCTGTGCACAAAAACCAGCCCCTTGGGCAATGAAAGAGAACGAGAGGAGGGGAAAAACAGAAAATAAAAAAAACATCTTAGCCAAAGTAAACAGAGGCGAAAAGCAGAGGAGTCACAAAAGACTCATTGAGATGAAGAGAGAGATACAGAGCTCAGCTCAAGACGGAACAAGGGAGAGCTGAGAGACGTGTGTCTAAAGGAAGATGTGATTAGAGTGAGGTGAAGGGTGTGCCCTATCTACAACCTAAATGACTTCCTTGTTCCACCGTGCTGTTTAACAACTGCCACAATCAAGATTAGACCCACCAAAACTCTGACCATGAGAATCTTGTGAGACCAAATCAAACACTCTGACTGTAACGCACATTCAACCTCAGGGGGTTAAGTCAATTTCTTACTGAAAATATATTAAAACTTCATTTTTGATTAGTAATATGCATTGATAAGATCTTCTTTTAGACAACTTCAAAGGCGATTTTATCAGCATTTAGATTTTCATAGTTGTATCGCAGTCAAATATTGCCCCATTTATCCAAATCATACATCAATGGGAAGCTTATTTATTCAGCTTTCAGATCATGTATAAATCTTAATTTCAGAAAATTAACACTTATGACTGGTTTTGTTGTCCAGGGTCACATAAATGTTTATGTAATAACTAATATATGCCACAAAATAAACATTTTGAAAGAAACTTACCATACTGATTATATTGTCCATATAACAACAGGCTCAAAACAATAAAAATCTTAAAATGATAAAAGCATAACATAATTTAGAATGTTATTTTTCACTGCTAACATAACTTGATAGCAGTTTGCAAATCAAATATGGCTTTATGGAGCAGGTTTGACGTCAGTAACATAACATCAAGCATCTATTGTTCTCGAGCATCTCTTAGCGAAATATCATAACGTCAAACCCAGTTATACGACAGATTTCTCTCTCGCTCTCTCGCTCTCTCTTGTTTAAAGTATTTTTTTGAATTCTTAGATGTGCCTGTTCAATTACAGCGAACTTCCTTTCACTTAAATATGTGTTATTATAAGACGGATAGATTCTGACTCAACGAGTCACATTCAAGGACGTTGTCAAATGCAGACAAACCTGAGACCACATTTTCTATATTATGTAATGGCTTATTGCTTTAACACTTTCAAATGCTTTGAAATAAATAATTTATGTCAACATTTCAAAGTAGTTTTTTGTCTGATAGCCAGATTAAAATCAAGCTGTTCTGGATTTCTCATTCTCTCTCAAAAACACATGCACTAACACAATCCACCTGTCTGTGGATCGAAGATAAAAGACTATTGTTCATTTAAACCACCATAAAAGCTTTCTAAATATCCCCTCCAGGTTGAAATAAAATAAAAAGTAAAACCACACTTGGCCAAGATGAAGAATAAGTAAATTAGTGAGGCTATGCATGACATTAAATATGTGTTTATTTTTTCTGTACAAAACAACCTCTGATCAAAATATGTTTTTGGTATAAATCACTGGAAATGTCATATGGTATGACACTTTGAGTTATTTTTTCATTCCTTTATGGTTTCCCTAATTAAAATAAGCAGTTATAGCAAGGCTTTACCTCGAATCTGTGCATTCTAAGCAGATGCAAAAGTATGTAAACAAATTCTGCAGATGTTTGCTTTGTGGAAGGTCTCATTGAGAAACAGACTTAAAAAGTATGCACAACTGCCTGAAGCAGAGCCGTATTACAACATACTCCACATTAAATATGCATGACAGATATATCTCTTTCTCAAAAGAAATCCCATAACGCATTAGGTGTCATTAAAACATATTTACTAACATCTACTGTATACACACTACATAAAAAATCTAAAATTCTTCTCGTTGTCAGATGAATCCCACACCTCTTACGTGATCATACACAGGTCAAACTCATGACCTGAATCATTCTCATACAAAAGCGTCTTTGTTTCAAGACCCAAGTCTAGTGAAAGGACACATTTGTAAAGCATTCCTCTAAATCTACATGGGATTTTAAAGACTTGATTTTTTAAATTGAATCAAGGAACATTCACCACTTAATTGAAGCCAGATCAAAGCGTCGATTTCCAAACACCACCTGAACATTCTTTTACAAATTCCTGTTTATTTCTATCTAGAAACAGCCTGTGATTCAAAATGGTTTTGAGACTCTACTGAATGCTCACAAGGGAAACATTTAAATTCCTCTTGTGCCCCATGATTGTGCCTGAACAAATAAAAATAGTAAATGGCCCAGTTGCTGCTTTCAGAGGGAAAAAGTGCATGCATATCCAAATGTTGTAATTATACAATGCTTTATAAGCTATTTTGTACTAAGTGATGTTGATAAACAAGTTTCGAGAGGAGCTTGTACACATGATTAGCCACAGCCGGAACCACGTTTCCTAATCAACCTAATTCCGTCCCCGTCCAATCAAATCCATATACCTTCCCCTTAAATAAGCTTGCTTCCTTCCCTTCCATATCTTGTTATGCATCCCGCCTCCACCCCTTCTCCGCCTCATTCATGTCTTCCTACCAGGGGGGCAAGCAGAGTTCGAGCCAGACACCGAGCTCAGCCCTCACTAGGGCTCAAACAACTAGGGTTTGGTGTTCGCCGACCTCCAGGCTCGCCCTCTGGACAGCACGCCAATATGCTAAATATGCTAAAATTGTCATCATAAGGAAGCGCAAACTCTTGAAAAGTTATTGGAAGGAATTATTTAAAGTAAAATACCACTTTAAGAATGTGCCATTCTATTTGCACTATTCTGACCAACTATATGAGAGATGCATTTTTATATTCTATTTAATACTGTATGTGTGTTATATTTACACAAATATATTAATGATATGCAAAACCCATAGATAAAGTCAACAAATTTGCAATAAAGCGAAGTGAAATGCAAATATACTCACTCTGAACACTACATAGAGACCCAATCGGAATGCTGTTCAAGAAACATTGATCATCCTGGCAAATCATTAAATGTTTAAGGTAACAATACTATGTGCACCTCTGTGTACGGTTTAATTTTTTTTAAGATTTGAATCTTCACAGAGTAGCTGATTCTATGCTATTGAAGATTCCTTTGTACTTAATAGAGTCTAAAGCAGCTGACGCTCCCTGATAAGCCACTGCGACTCCAGAGTAGACATCTCTCTGATGAGATCTAATCAACCTGCTGTGACTTAATTCACTTAGGCTTTACTAAAAAGACCTGAGTGCCTCAATTCAGTTTGCTGCAAGTTCTTTTCCTATTAAAACTGAAGACTGACAACATGCGCCAAGACTGAATTATCCCTCTTAAAACAAAATCTCTCATTTGGACCCAATTCAAATGCTTGTTCAAATATGACATGCTGACTCTTGGGTGAGGAAATGCGCTAACCTTGGATCTCAGAGTGATATAACTAGGAATTAGGCCTCAAGTAGACTGAACGTCACTCACCTGCCTGCCAGAAATGAATTGTTTGCTCTCCAGTGATATAATCTAGACACCATCCCATTACAGAGAGGGGAGAAACTAAATGAACTAGCCTTCCAAGGTTTCTCCGTCTCCGCAAACACAGTAGACCAAAGGAGCTAGGCTTTTGTCCAAACAAATGAATCAAATTGATTCCCTCGAAGGGTTCCCTCGACCCCATGCCGTCTATATAAAATGTAATTCCTTCCGCACGATACATTACTAATGCGCATTAGACCCAGAGGGTCTCCCAAAGGACTGTATCATCAGATTACAACGTTAACCACAATGTGCAAACAACACCTCATTACATCAGACGGCACTTCTCCCCAAAGGGACGCTCCAACTCGCCATGAATAAAAAATGAATTAAAAAAATACAATTTAGTTCCAAAAACATTAATGAGCTGTCTTGAAGTCGACATTTAGGCAGCAGCTTAACTGAACCTCATAAGTGATTTAGAATGCTCTACATTGCAACTTTTTGGGATGCATTGCTAAGGTAGTGGTGGAATACTAAGATAATGACAGACAGACTAGTAGACAGATGGATGGACAGACAGATACAATGAAAGACAGAACAAACAAATTGTAAACAGAAAGACTGAAAGGCAGACATAGATACAAAGATATAGCGAAAGACACAGATAGATAGATACCTGATAAGGATAGAGTGTGACACCATTGGCTCTTGACACGTGTCCAGACGTCCAGGTGCCGTCTAGGTACTGGTGAGCTTGGAGTGGGACAGAACTCAACACAGTTCCATTAGAGTTGCTGGGGCTGCTGGGTAGATGTGGCTGCTGTGGTCCTGTTGACTTTCCTGCATGGCCGGGCGAGTTGTTTTTCTTCTCCACACCATTGCTCACCCCCAGACTGTTGGGTTTGGATCCATGTTTGGGGTAGGCTGGGTGGTGGGAGCTGCCGCCGTTGTTCGTACTGGTGGTTGTTGGGGTAAAACTAGACGTTGTGGCGGAAACTGTAGCAGAGGTGGAGGAGGCTGAGGAATGGTAGCCTGTAGGGAGAAACGGCCAGTCTCGAGGTGGCGTGGGACCCTGGAGGAAGCTGCGGGATCCCACCAGGGAGGCCAGGGATGGAGGAGAGCCAGGAGATACATCACACTGCTCCAGATTCAGCACCATGTGGACGGCCTCCTGCTTCAGCTGACTCAGGTGGGTGGCACATACGTCACAGCGACCGTCGCGCTCGTTCCATGCCTTACCTGTGCTGTTGGGCACCTGCAGTTTATCATGGAGCAGCAGTGAGAAGGAGGGATCCTATGGAGAGAGAAAAAAAAGTATTATGTCACATGCACTTTTATGATTCAGAGTCGACTCTTTCTTTTGAGAGACAATAACTTTATACATGGCGCACTTTCAGGTTTGAAACTTTGCAGAATGTTTTCATTTACTTAGAGCTGTGTTACACACTGCACGAAAGGTCATTTTCAAAGATCCATAATAGGGGCATAATAGATAAAAATAGATTAGACTAGATTAGAATAGACTCAGAGTCTTTCACTACAAATTTCTCATCAAATGTTCCTTTAGAGGTTTTATCTTAATGGGACAGTTAAATTCTGTCCTCATTTACTGTCATTTACCCTCATGTGGTGCCAAATCTTTATGACATACTACTTCCTTCTGCAAATAATCGAACATAGAACATTTGGAACCAAACAACATTGGACCCCACTGAAATCTTCTTTTGTTTCATACGCGCTTAGAACCAAAAATGAGTAAATGATGACAGCATTTATTTTTGGTTGAACTATCCCTTTAACATAAAGCAGTAAAAAAAAACTTTTTTTTTTTTAGGAAAACGTCTTGATTGATGAAACAACTGAGAACCTAATTAAGTCTTCTAAGAAATGAATGAGCAACCTCGGAGCAACTAAACTTTCCTCTGGGCAAACATACACTCTTGGTTTCCCTAAGCAGACTTAAGCAGACTAAATGAGTCTATCTTCATGGGTAAGTAATTAGATACAACAATCATTAATTTATCGCCACACAACCATGGAATTTGTTTCCAAGACATTCACGTAACGTCAACACAGAGCAGAGCCATGAACTTATTAGAGGCACAATCCCCCTGGAGCATTCTGGGGTTAAGTGCCTTGCTCAAGTTCTGATTGGTTCATAGCTCACTTCCTGCAGGGATCAAACCCCCAACCTTCTGGACACCAGCCGTGAACCTAAACCACTGCACCAATTAATGACTAATTGAATGGTATATTCACGATGCACACATTCTCTTTGCATAGTAACTTTATACAGAATACAGTCATAACGCAAACAACATCTTTGTTCTCACGCTTTGTCAGTCTGGATTTGATCTGCTCTTTATTATTTTCTGTCTTCCAAGTCGTCATTAGCATAAAGCTGCCAATTATCTGGCTTTGGTGCATCATCACACCATGTGCTTCAGCATTCCGTAAGATGAAGATCATAATTATGTTTTGGCACATGCTCACAGGGCCAGTGTGAAGATGCAGGAACAATTTTAATTAGATTAATTGAGATATGGGGAATGACATCATCCTTTCATCACGCAAGGGAAGAAACGCACACTTGCAATGACTCGGTGGACACTCAGAAATGAATATACTTAATCTTTCATTCTGTTGCATTCCATCTGTGTATTGGTTTTGATTAAGACACTGACTTAAAAGCTACATTACACAAAATAGTTCCGCCACAAGGAAGAATTAAGTGATTCCAATTTTTTTCTATCACAATTCACAGTTGGAATTTTATATTACGGAGTTCGTCATAATGGCTAGATGGATTCTAATTTGCATCCCCTATGCCTTGACAGATACTTGACCCTTTTAGCATGTAGACAGAGATTGTTAGACACTATAGTGGTGCATTGGTCTCCAACTGCAGTAGTTATGGAGAGGTGTGAACTTTAAATCAGTTGGCATAACAATTAACCTCAAAGCTTGGGTGTAAACTCATTATGCATGCAGACAGGCTGAATTAGAACTGCAGCTAATGACAATGACATACTGTAGATTCAGGTGTATAAAATCTGACAACACCATGAGATCTATTTTATGAAATCTAAATATTTTTGTTAATTTATTAAATACACTTTAGCTGGAATAAATTCTATATTCGACCCTGGACCATAAAACCAGTCTTAAGCCACACGGGTATATTTGTACCATTAGCCAAAAATAGATTGTATGGGTCAAAATTATATGTTTTTCTTTTATGTCAAAAATCACTAGGATATTAAGTAAAGTTCATGTTCCATGAAGATATTTTGTATATATATTATTAAAACATAATATTTGATTAGTAATATGCATTGCTAAGATCTTCATTTGGACAACTTCAAAGCTGATTTCTCAGTATTTTGATATTTTTGCACCCTCAGATTTTCAAATAGTTGTATCTCAGCCTTAAAACACTTGTGGTGACATATACTGGGTTGTTGAAAGACAAGTGGGCTTGGTGACCAAGAGACCAAGGTTGGACTGGTTAGTACTGATACTAGTTAGCTTTAACTGTATAATTTTTATGGAGCCAAAACTGATGTTTCTCCATTGCTAAAGTCTTTCTGTATCATTCTCTTCCAGTAATTTTAGTTTGTTAGTGTGTTATGCTACTTGTATTACTGTTGCATTTGTTTATCATATTACTTACATTTATCATAATGGTCATAAATACATTGGTGTGCAGTGCAAACAGTTTTATTGTTTACTGCACATTGTTACTCCTCCAATTATCCACCTATAGCAGCTAATGAATCAGACGTCTGACACATTCACAGAAAATAGCTTACTTCAAAACTACAAAATAAGGTGGCGAAGACACCATTTCTTTCCTTTAGAATAACACACAGATGAAATATGCACAAATATGCCTATTAAGAAAAAATACGGTCAATTTGGATTTCATTTGTTGCTTCCTTTTCAACGCAGCTGTTGCATTGAATATTTCTGACAGTGCATCATGGGTCTCTGACACATCATTATAGACATTATCTAGAGTTGGCGGGGCCGCAGTGGGACGGAAACACACTGCAATCCATCTGCTCTGGGCTTACGGTGTCCTTACTGCACCTTGTACCTCCCCGTCGGGTCTGGCAGGACCCTCTCGGCTGGGCACAGGGCAGCGGTCCAGCTAATCAAAGCCCCGCACACGAGCACGGTCACTGAAGGAGAGAGACTGAAGGTCTGTTCTGATTAAAACCACACATTCCTGCTGTCAGTGTAAATCTAGAGGCCGACTCTGAACTTACACAAGCTGCTTTGTGTATCCCTCCCGTCCTCAGACAGCATCCCCTCAGCCCCATATATTGCACGCAGTGACCTCTGCAGTTAATGCCGCTCTTATAGAGCTATCTAAAGCTAACAGGACAGCACTGAACCATAAGGTACATACAAGGTTTGGTCAGTGCCCATAAAAAGAAAATGCAACCCCACGTACGGTGCAAACTATTCCCAGAAAGCTTGTCTGTCTCATTTTGGTTCCTGTCCTGTGCTAATCAGATATATTTGGCTGTCAGTTTAAAAGCTGATGGGACATTAAAGATGACAGTCACAGTGTTCTACAGACCCTCAGTGACAGTCTTCTCTCATACTGTGTTTACATCAACCCTCAAACCAATGAACTGTGAACACAAATGAGATGACTCAAGACATTAGACACCACTAGCTTGAATATGCATTAATTTGCATACTTGTCCTGAACATAAATCTGAAGATGTAAAGTTGTTAATTTATTGATATATTAAAGGTTTTGACAGGTGGTGGTGGGGGGGTGGGGGTTATATCTCTTTTATCACTGAATAAATTTAAAAATGTCTAAAAATTGCAGTTTTCATCATGTTTTACCAATACGAAGTTGTTTAAAAACAAGTGAATGATATGAACAAACCATCTCTAAAAACCTTTAGAATATAATTGGAAATAAAACTGGAAGTGGTTATATGCTTCTGAAGTGGCTCGATGCATTAGAAAAATCTTGTTTTGAAATGCAGCATTATAAACGCAAATGCATTGCAATGTAATCTACAGTTACCAATATTTAAAGTTACAAACATAAAAACTGAATGGATGCATCAATGGGATGCTTACTACTAAACTACTCATAGACCCTTTTTCCACTTTACTGGTCATTGCATTAATAAACTTCAAAGACTGGTGTCACTTTTTGTAAGATGGTATATTATAATTTACGCCCCAAAAAAAGTAAACAAATAGAAAAAAACATTTATAATAATAAGTAATTTCTTGAGCAGCAAATCAGCACATTAGAATGATTTCTGAAGAATCATGTGATACTGAAGACTGATGTAATGATGCTGAAAATGCAAATCACAAGAAGACATTGTATTTTAAAATATATTCAAATGCACAATTCATTTGTAATTATCATTTTGTAATACTAGTGTTTTTACTGGAATTCTTTAAAAACAAAACAAAAAAAAACCATGCAGACTTTTGAACAGGAGGGTTTATGATCTATAAATATGCACCGTACTTCACTCAGGATGTCTATAGGAGCTGTACATGATATATTAGTATGCACAGAAATATTGTTGTAAATATTTGTAGAAAGCAGACAGGAGTGATCTGGACTGTGTCTGCGGACCCCACTGACCTCCACTTTCCTGACCGACAGGAAATTATCACTCATGCTCTGGAAGTTCTGCTAGTATAGAAACAAAATGTTTATCATAGCAAGTTATCTTTGAAGCTATGTCAAGTTATGTATATATCAAGAAACAAGGTTGGAGGTGAATCGCAGCACTGGAACTTTAGCTTTTCCAACTGCGGCAGCAGAAACCTGCATTTGTGTAATTCATGCAAAGCCACTGCAGATATTTCTTCTTTCAGGGTGGAGACCCAAATACCAAATCCTAAGCCGTGCCACTTCAAGACCAAAAATAACCAAAAATAGCAGACTTTAATTCAGTTTAACTATAAAAAAAATCCTCTTTGAAGGACAAACAACTTTGAATGATGTTCGAAAAGCTGCCTGTCTCACTTTTAGCTTGGTGCCTTACAGAGAAACATTAAGCAATACTTGTGCTCATCTAAATTTGATTCTCATATTCAGAGGTATTTAATGTCAAAGAAAATCATGAAATCCAATCGCACAGTGGTTTATAGATTTGATATGAATTATGGAGGGATTGGGTTTACATAACAGTGGACTGGACTATATATTTATTCTGAATAAATATTTATGAAGCAATTTAAGTGACAAATATAGTGATACAAAGCATGTACACTTGTGGAAAACCTCTTTCCACGTTTTTACCATTTGCATGAATAAAATATTTTGCAGTACAGCTTCGCCTCAAGAAAAAAAATACTGGGTTCACTGAGGTTGTTATCATATTAAAAAATAGTTGCGGAAGAGGTGAGCACTTAGTAAGCGCCATTAGGTTTTCCAAAAGAACCATATTTTAGTTAGTGAACATGCTATGCATTCATTCAAGACACATCTGTGCAACATCTATAACATTTTGCAGTATTTACATTATTACCTACTGCACGCATTTATAAAAATAAACCCTATCTTCTCAGTATAATAGCACGGAGACTGAGACAAACTGAACTATGAAAGCTAAAGCGCTCTAATGGATGCAGCCATTCAATCTCCAACCAAAAACAGACAGAGTGCATCTGAGAGAGGGTGAAAGAGGCCTCTTAAGACCGCCAGATGGACTGAAGCCTTCTGGTCCAGCGCTCTGCTTTAAACACACTTCAGATGAGAGCTTCAGAGAAGTGTTGATTGGACAGTCACCATTCATCATGATGGGAACTGGATCCAAGTCTGAAGAAATGGCGCATATTCCTTAGTGCCGAATTAGTTTCGAAAGAGTCTGGATGGTTATTAGGTCCTAATTGGTAGCATTTACTCACTGCCACCAGCCTAGTCTCAAGCCACATTCGCCCTCTTTAGAGGACAAAGCAAATGAGCAAAAGTTAGGCCTGCGTCCAGAGCCTCTGGTTTCCTGTTCACTAGTCAATTCCTTATTTCATTAGCAGGAACCAGAGAGAGCGGCAGCCATTATCAGGCTGGTTATGAAAACACTGAAGTCATTAATACTGCTAGCAGAAGCCCTGACTGAATCAATTAACCATCATCTATACGGGCTGTCCCAATGGGACAAACATGGGAGGACAAGGGGCAAAAGTCATGAGCTACATAGCGGGAACAGAAGATAGACTGTCCTGCTTTAAACTGCTTCTTTGTGTCTAAAAAATAAATAAAACTCTTGAAAATAAATACTCCAAAAGGAGGGTTTCACAGTAATGCCACAGAAACAACTGTGTTTCCCAAAGAACTTCAGAGAACACTTCTTAAAATAACCATTCTTTTTTAGTGGAAACCTCTAGCCTGGCTTCTGCGACTATAAAGCTCATAGGAGCTTAATCTGGCCAAGCTACCTTACTACCCGCCTTCTGGGAGGCGAGCTTAACCTGTGTCCATCAGATGCCTCTGTATAATACTGGACGAATCAACAACCAATCAGACCACTCATTCCGATGACGTATGCGTAGCGTCAGAACCTGAAGCCACCCTAACCAATTGTAGCTAGCTTCATTAAAGCAGTAGGAAAATGTCGTCAATAGATTTCTGCCAGATTAATATGAGAGTAGCTGGTATTTACAGTCATTCAGCGATTATTTTCGAAAAGTTTAGCAAGCAATTGAGCATTGCAGAACTGCTGCGTCATCGCGTTACACCCGCCTCAGTCTCTCATTGGTTCCCACTTTTTTGAGAATGGAAATGCTCTAAAACGGCAGCTTTGCCAGACTGACTTTGCTCGCGAAATTGAATGTAGCGTCACAGGAAGTATGGACGGGCCCAGGCTAGGAATTTTTTTTCCAACCTTTAAATAAAGAGCCTTCATTTGAGATAATATTGGCCTGATATTGTGTTGCAATCAAAAATATGAGTACAGAATGATCTTATACATTGACTAACAACAAACAGAATGACATTTTGGACACATCTCTGACATCGTATAAAATGCTATAGATCTTTTATGGGTATAAGAGACATGTCAGTTCTGCAATTCATTGCTGTAGAACATGGGCTGGTTCGCTTCCTGAATTTCAGTCAACAATTATATGACATAATCTGACTAATGGTATGCTGCTTTTATACCCGCTCTCTGAGCATGCCAACACCAACATATCAGTCAGACAAAAGCCTCTTTCACAGTTGTGCTGGTATTTTAAAACTCATTTAAGATTTATAGTTATCATATGGAGAAAAAATAATAGATTTTTGTGTTTTACAGATGAAAGAAAGTCACAATGAGGGTGAGAAATTGATGATAGAATTTCCAATTTTTTGATGAAGGAAGCTTTTAATGAAAGAGGAAAATTAAATTAAAAGTTAGTGGCCTGTTTAACCCTCATTATGTTTGCCTTCGGGGAATGTTAGATGTGATGGTGAGAAATGTTTCGAATGAAACGATTTAAACATTTCCAGATACTATACTGATCATACCAGTGTTATAATTAACTAAATGTTTAACCATTAAAAATATTTTTTGTTAACAGAAATAAAGCTGAAATTAACTAAATTAATTAGTGTTAGATAAAAAACTTGCTAACACGTTTTTATTTAAATTCATCTAAATATCTAAACAGAAATATAATACAATAAATATATATATTAATGCTAATTAAAAATATGACTTAACACTGAGTGCAAACAAATTCAGGCTGGTGCTAATGTCAATGCATTATAATGCATTAATAGATTGATAAATGACTAGTTCTAGATAAAAATCGGTTTAAGAATTGACCAGATTTACCTCACACTCCTGAAAACAAGCACTGTTTAGCTAACTTGTCTCAGGTGAGTGTATTTGCAGAAGAAATGTAATGTTTATGTGTGCTTCAAGAAACTGAAGCAAAGATTTGCTCTCATTGCTAGTTTATAGACTGTAATCATATAAACGCCCTCAAATTTTTGGTCTCTGCAGGTGTATTTCCTTCATCAAGATCCTGTAAACTATAAACATGTAAAAACCTGGAGAGCGATGTAAGGACAAAGTCAGTTTTTGCACTGACATATTACCTGCCGTTGCTTTTGGCTAATGTGGTGTGCGTTTTTGTGAGTGGCTTCATTCATATTGAGGTTTCACTAGTCATTCATTACATTTCCACGTTCCTCTGAGTGTACACAACATATCCGTAAACCTCACAAAGAAGCTGTATAGTTTGACTTCCCTAACCCACCACTTTGCCTTGACAATTATCCTACATCAACAAACCCAGAGGTCTCTGCAGGGACCACCTCTCTATCTGCCCCCACAGAACCCACTCGTGTCTTTTGCTGCCAACCATGTGGATGAGGAGGGACAGACAGACGGCTATTGATAAGGGCACACAGTGCGCTTACTGTACAGTTCCACATGCATGCATTTGAGCTTCAGACAGCCGGTTCAGTGTAGGCAGAAAGGTAGACGTGCTGTCATTAACTGACAAAGTTGAATTCAAACTGAACGGAGAAGTGAAGTTCGAAAGCGTACACAGCATGAAAACCCAATGCAAACAAGCCTGATCCATTTAACATGAACATCCTGACCCAAAACATGCACTGCATCAATTAGAAGTTGAACTCAAACAGTTCTTTAAAAGTAGTTACACTATAATAACTACATAATAACTCTAAAGCAATGAGCCCCTAGAAGCCGTGGTGAATTTATAACACCTAAGGGGCGTTGTTAAACAAAAAAAGCTTAGCTGTTATGAATTCACTATAAACCTCGGCTTCACTGGGCTTATTGGTCCGTGTATCATCTGATCATTTGTTATTTTAATTAATATTAATAGTGGAAAAAAGCATCGCCTATTTTAGTTTTTTCGTTTGTTCAAAAAAGAACGTTTTTTGAGTCACGTTTAGAAAATGGATAAACCACTTTATAATTTGTTTTACATTATGGGTGGTCATGACACGCCCCCTTTTTGTAGATTGGTCAAGCAAATCTGAGCCGGTGACGTCATCGATCATTCCTCTGTTCTATTCTAGAAAATAATATAGTCTATTTTTGTGAAAATAAAAAGGAAAGAATGCTTTGACTTGGGTATAGGCCTATAACATTCACACAATAAACTGTAATGACTGACAATCGCAGAATAACAGAGATATTAAAATACATACTCTCTTGAGTTTTATAACGTAGTCTTCTTGTATCTCTCAACGTGCTTGAACGCGACGCAAACTGCTGCCCACCTGCACAGGAATAGGAGATTTTCATAGAAGTAAAAACTTGCCATTTTGGTTGTTTCTCACCAAACCCATATACCCTCAGAACGCTTACACCACAAGTTATTTTACAACAGATTTGCATCGGTTTCAAAAAGAAAAGAAACAAACATTCTCTGCAATTAAATGGGCAAGTGCGAGCAGGACATGCATGTGTTTGTTTCAAAGAAAGAAGGCAGTCTTTAAAACAGGTGAATTGCCCTAGTGCAGAGTTCCAATAAACTGCTCTGCCCAGGTATGAGTGTTGCGTTATTCATTAGTCTGCTTGTTTGATGAGGAAAGGACGTAATGTAATTGCAATAAAACAGGTTATGAATCCGTGAACCTGTAGCAGCAGACTAATATTTTGCTGTGCGGAACTGCAGAAGATGATAGCATGGTTTGATCTTCGGCTGACCAATCAGCAAAAGGGGCATTTAAATCCCGCTGTTTAAGCTGTTTATTTATTATCTTACTATGGAACCAAAAACTAAAAATTAAGCTGTATTCTTGTTTTTTACTTTTTTTGAACAAACGAAAAAACGAAAATTGGCGCAGTTTTCTCGTTTTTCCACTATCAGTATTAATTAAAATAACGAATGATCAGATGATACACGGACCCTTATTACTTTTATAAAACACTTATTATGTGACTCTGGACCACAAAGCCAGTCTTAAGTGTCAGTTTCTCGAAAGTGAGATTTATACATCATCTGATAGCTAAATGCATACGCTTTCCGTTGATATATGGTTTGTTAGAAAATATTTGGCCAAGATCCAACTCTTTGAAAATCTGAATGAGGGTGCACAAAAATCTAAATATTGAGAAGATTGCATTTAAAGTTGTCTAAATTAAGTTATTAGCAATGCACATTACTAATCAAAAATTAACTTTTGATATATTTACGAAAAAAAAAAAAAAAAAAAAATATATATATATATATATATATATATATATATATA
>JAUMHR010000072.1:2765893-2783524 GCA_032361145.1 Enteromius fasciolatus | reverse complement strand
TTTGATTATACTGATTGGACTTGATTAGGAAAGCCACACACCTGTCTATGTAAGACCTTACAGCTCACAATGCATGTAAGGAATGGCAGAGGATCCCCAATCCAGGTGTGAAAAACTTGCATCTTGCATCTTTCCCAAAAAGACTGTGTGGCTTCATGACGATACAAAAATGTCAACAATTCTGTGTTTTTCAGTCAATAAGGGTGCTGTGTGTATATTTATGAGGAAAAAAAACAAACTTAAATGGTTTTAGCAAATGGCTGCAATATAACAAAGAGTGAAAAATTTAAGGGGGTCTGAATACTTTCCATACCCACTGTATAGATACACACACACACACACACACACACAATCATACCCATGCGGTTTAACTTTGGCATTGATCAGCAGGCTTCAGGTCATTTAAAGCAGCCCAATGACAGTCGAAGTGTTGAGAATCTGGATTGAGTTAATCTAATTGGAGAGGAACCACTGATGAAATCAAGCCGAGACATGGAAGCGAGACATTCGTGTCTCATTGACCAGACACCAATTTTTCCAATTGTTTCTTCCCTTTGCCACCCACACTAATAAATTACAGCGCTTCTTCGTTCTTACCGAATGTGCCACTGCCTGTTTCCATCCATTACTGTCACCCTCGCTCTCCCAATAAGCCATTGAGTTTCCAGGCACGTCTTTTGCGACTGAAAAATTCCATCAGCCCAGAATAATGTAACATACAGCAAATGACACATTAGCATATAATTGAGGATGCAGGATTTGAATGCTCTTTGGCCGCTGTCAGAGAAGCGTTGTCTGTCTTTCTCTCTCAGGAACTGAGACAACCAAGTCACCAGTCTTACCGTCTGGCCGGTTTAAATGGAATGTCACTCACACTGCACACTATTATGTGCCTGTCTGCATTATCCCATAATTTTTAGGCCATTTTACGAATACGAAAGTGTCATACAGGTGCAAATTTTTTTCCTCTGGTACATATTATAACTTGCTGACCTGTTTTCTTTGCTTATATTTCAAGTCCAAACTTCATTTTGTAGTCTTCAACCTGTCCTTCCAGACTGCTGATGCGTTTCCTGTGCAGAATGCCAAGTCGACCCAGAACAGAAGGAGCAGCCATCTCGCCCCCTCCGTCACGGCCCCGCCTCCTTCCACAACCCCCATCTCCGTGGTAGGTTCCCATGGCAACCCCATCCTCTGCAGATCCAGGTTTACGAGCCTTCTCCTCTGTGCAGTTTCTATCCACAACAACAGAAGGACACAATTGTACCTTTTGTATCCTGCAATTTCAGCCCTGCTGTTATTCAGAGACCGCTCCGATAAATCAGTGTTATCACTCGTTTACACCTGGGCTTCAGAATAAATGTGTGGCGCCCCTCCCAAATGCAGCCGCAGCAAATTTCGGGATTCGTTTTGTTTGGATTGTTTCTTTTTTTTTTTGTCAGAGTCAATAATTGCATCCACCGATTTTGCTTCCAATTTTTATGCATTCAAAACGTTGAACTATAGAAATTACCCCACTATACTTCTGTCTGTCTGCCTTTCACTCTGTCTGTCTGTCTGTCTGCCTTATGATGGAATGCAGTGTTTTTTTTTCTCCGAATATAATGATTCTCAATTAAACCAAGAAGTTATATTTTGGACTCATCTAGTCACAAAACATTTGTCCAATAGCCATATGACTTGCACACATGATCTTTAGCAAACTGCAGACTGGCAGCAATGTTCTTTTCTCCTTGCGACTCTGACATGCTCACCTTGGGTGTTCAGTGTTCTCCTGATGGTGGACTCCTGAATATTAGCCAATGTGCAAAAGACCTTTAGTTGCTTAGAAGTTACCATGGGTTCCTTTGCAGCCTCGCAGAGTTGCTTTTTGGAGTGATCTTTGTTGGTCAATCACTTCTAGGGAATGGTCTTGAATCGCCTCCATTTATACACAATCTGTCTAAGATGGTAAAGTCTTCCAGCCGGATAAACAGCAACAGCTCTTTTTCTTAGGTCCTAGGAGAACTCCTTTGTTCATGCCATGATTTGCTTGATCAAACTTGGATAGATGTGTTTTTTTGTGAAGAACGGCACACATTGACACCTGCTAGTCATCTCCTTGATTGAAAACACCTCTGAACAGATGGACTCTAATTTCACATTCAAATTACCTGCTAATCCTCGAAAAATTCACTCCCAGCTTATTTTCCTGAATTAATAAATGACAAGGTACGTATTATTGTTTGATTGGGTTCTCCTTGTCAGCCTATGAAATTCTGATGATTTCTTGGGTTATGTTTATGCAGAAATATTTCAAGGACCAAATGTATTACCACAACTACATACTTTAGTCTGTGCCTGTCTAAATCAGATAGATTGATAGGAAAAAAATAATTATTTGAATTACCACACTAAATACTTTAACTAAACAAACTCGCTCTAGAATTGGCAGAGGATCTCGTAAACGGCTTGCAGATGTGCCCCCATGCCCTCTTTTGCTTATTAACGCTCTGTATATCATAAGAACAGAAAGCACTGCTGTAAGAAAATCTATCGAAGCTCGTGATTAATAGTATTCTAGCGCCTCCGATGTGGCTGAATGTTTGACAGGAGCACAGGGTTGAGGTTAGAGAGTCCCTCGTCAAGGCGAGCCTGCCAGAGCAGCATCTGCCGGCCCATGTAATGGATTTATGGAGCTCTCCGACAGATTTATATTCAGGAGAGGATGAGAGGGAGAGACAGCCAAGGACCCTCGGCTGCCCACTTTTGCGCTTGCCGAGAAAGGAACGTGACACGTATACTACAGGGAAAGATGCAGCAGCGCGGGTTTAGCGCAGCAGTCACCTGTATTTGATCTTGAAGCTGAACATTTCTGGTTGTTTAAAGGAATTAACACTTTTATTCAGCAGGGATGCATTAATTTAATCAAAGTAACAGTTAAGGTGCTGTTCGTTTGACTTCTATTCTTAATATTTTTTGTTAAACATTTGATATATTTTAAGCAGTGTATGGTAAATGTTTCTTGAGCAGCAAATCAGCATATTATAATGATTTTTAAAGGATCATATGATGAAAGCATAAGCAATGACACTGAAAATGCAGCTTTGCATCACATGATAAATCACATTTTATATTACATTAGTATTTTTGATTGATCCATTTTAATAAAAATAATTGCTTAATGATTTAGAATTAATTATTACAATAATATTTGTTTTGTATTATGCTAATAGTATATAGAAGCTATTTAATAAGAATAAAATATGTTTTGAGACAGATGGAAATGTGTTCAAAGCAAATCAAAATCTGAACTACTGGCCTGTCAGCATAAAAAAAATCCTGATTGTTGGGCCTTGAAAATGCTTTGGGGAAAAAAATAACAGCGCTCACCCTAATGGCTCATAGCAGCATTCCATTAAACATATTTATCATATTTATTCTCTGGAGCGACTCCCTTACAAAGACAGTTTGTTTTTCTCCTCAAAATATACACAGTCATTTAAATGCATCCAATATCTTTCAATCTTCCCTCCTCTCTCGCAGCCCCCAGAGCCGGTTGATGCAATTGCCATCAGGGCTGCTCCTTTACACAGACCCAGCGTTCTGAAGAGCATCCAGCCGCCCACATCCATGTTTGAGGATGCGGGAATGATCCTGAGGCAGGTGAGGCAGAGCAAGAAGGTTCTGGAAGAAAACATGGAAGCCATTTTGAGAGCCACAGATGGAGAGGTGCTTCACACGCAGTTAGAGGCACTGTCGAAAAACAGGTATGAAGTGTTCTTGTACACAAAATGTATTGTACAGGATCGCCACTACTTATGGTAATACCGTGCTATTGATCATTTTTGTTTACCGTTTCAGTATAAAAATACAGAAATCACTGAAAGGGTAGTCTTTTTTTTCTTTCTTTTCGATTTCTCACGAGTATCGGTTTTGACATTGGGGAAAAAATCCAGCAGAAGAAATTGCTAGTCGTAAAGTGTAGCGCTGTAGCAAATTTCCCCGTGCCTCTGAGAGCGCTGCTGGTTAACTTCTGCATGTTTTCATGCTTCTGAAAGTTTGGCCATGCTGAGGCGGTGAACCGGTATGAGATTTTGATTGACAGCTGGCCTCAGAGCACACTCCAGGCAGGAAAGGGCTAAGCCAAACGGAACCATCACCGTGATTGGCATCTGTCAGAGGAGGCCTCTACCCAGATGCTGCCAAAGCAACGCTCCATCTCAATATATTCACCCCGAAACATCACCTCTGAGAGCTGGGCACGGTATCACCTGAGGTTAACAGCTCTGCCATCACGCTAAAACCCCACACAGAATATGATATTAAATTTTTGAACAAAAAGGCAAACGCGTTTGTCAGCCACATGGGGTTTTAATCAAATTCGAATGCTCCCTATTCTACAAAGATTGTCACAGTTTTAGCTTTTATGAATTGTATTAATCTTTAGGCAAGTGGCAATTCAAATACATCTTTCCATCACCCATTTTTCTGTGAGAGGAGTGCGTGATTTCAATCAGGCCTAGTCATAATACAATTAATGAAATAGTTCAACTAAAAAGGATTTAAATATATATATATATATATATATAATCTCTCACAGAACAACCCTTTAAACCTTAAATGTATGCGCTTATTCCAATTCCGTAGTTTATTTTAACTCTCTATCTATCATCTACTTTAATGAATGAATAAATCAATTAATTAAAATGAATTCGTGAAACTATAATAAATTATTTTAGAACAAATCATTTAATTCTATCTATAATAAAAATGTAATACTTTTAATAAATAATCTATTAATTATAAATAATAAAAATTTGTAGTAGTATTGAATATAATAATATATAATTAAAATATTTTTTTTACCTAAACATGAATAGCAATCATGATTACTGTGATTTATTAGCAAACAAAACATTAAAAATCTAAATAAATTACATTTTTAGTTCTGTAACAATGTGATAGATGGTTAGTAATTAAATATGCAAAAAAATACATTAAGAATATATAAAACTAGAAAGCAATTTTTAATCAGACGTCAAATACAAATTTGTTTGCATCACGTTTTTTTTCTTTTCATCAGGTTGAGAGTAAATGATGACAGAATTAAACATTTTTTGGTATGAAAAAAGCTGTGTGAAGACTCTTCAGAAATCATCTTTTGTGTTTCACAGATAAAACACATTTTGGAGTGAGTTTAGGTATGACACTTTCATATTCAGGTCAGTGAAGTCAGACCTGCACCTCGGTCACAGCATGGTGTCGTGGCTGCAGACTCTCCACCAGGAGATTATGTCGCTGTGAATTATGAGTTCGCTTTTGTTTGCAGCTTTTAAAAAGCATAACGCTCAAAGTCAGGCAAGGCGGGCAGAGGGCTGTTTTTTCAGGGGTTGAGTCTCTCAGAGAGGAGTAACGCTTTATAGCAGGAGGTCAGACTCAATCTTACCATTCTGCCTGCTCTCAATGTGACATTACCCCAGATCCCCCAGGCACAGAGCAGCTAATGGCTCGTGATACACCACGAGCCATAGTCGCTGCCCACATCATGCACATTTCCAGAGATACAGAGAGATGGAGACGTGGCAGCGGCAGAGTGCTAAAGCAGCAGTTTAAAAAGTGAAATGGAGAAGGCCGCCCCAGGACTGCTGTCTGTTATATGATGCGGAGGCTGTGAGAGCAGAAAGAACAGCAGTGTTCTCACTCTTACCTCAGGCTCAGAGCAACGTCAGTGCTGGAAAGATCACAGGGAACCGTTTCATACCCAAATATTTTACAGTATTGTAATTAGTGGGCGACTGATTCACGCTGGGCTACAAAAGTAGAGGCCACTAGTGAAAAGGCTTCTGTTTTAACTTGTTTTGAAATTTAGTACAAATTAAATTCAGTAGAATGTTGAATTCTTACAGCTGACATGAACAAAGCCTGATTTTCCGAATTTAAATTTAAAGATAATATTTATTATTAATTAATTTATTGTTATTATTGTTTTGTAAAAACAATATTAATATTTAATATATAAATATATTTTATTTAAGATATAATATTTATTTTCTAAAATAATATAAGAAATAAAAAATAACAACAATAATACATTTCAGCAGATTTTTCGAGTGCTAATTATAATAACATTGGTTGTTGTTGCTCTTGCTGATTATAAACACTAATAATATTATGAATTAATTGTTTTTAACATGTTTGTATCATTTGCTATTAATGATGATGGGAATATTTTTTGTTGATGATGATTATTATTTTATTTTCGAGCTGAGAGCTACCATTGTTAATTTGGAAGCATAGTTTTTATTTGAAATAAAGTGATATCATTTGATATTGCTGAGCAGATGTCATCATACATATGTATAATATCTAAACCCTAATCAGTATTTTAATATCGTTTTAAGTATTAAATACATAACACTGATTGTTAAATGCGTTCCGTATTTACATGAAATGATTTTGTTTTGTTGACACTCTGAAACGTTGGTGGGGTCTGCTTTTTTTTGTCCCCCTCCGACACCTCTCAAACCCATTTCAGTATCCAAACTCCTCGACCAAAATGTCAGCCTCAATGTTAATTGTCTCCAAAATGGCAGCCGCAATCAGCCCGGCGTGTGCATGAAAACACAAGCGCGCTGATTGATGCGGCTGCCTCTCCCTGCTCTAATGGCTTTGATCTTTTCCTCAGCTGAAAGGTCGCAGGGATTGAGGTGCCAGATGCTGTTCTGCTCTCCGCCGTTCACCGGTTTAGCTCACGCCGCAGCGAGAGCGCGCTTCACGTCGTGCTTTATGCGCAGGGCTTGATGGATTCATTCATTTGAGGAAGTGACACTGCAAAACGAGTCTGAAGTTCGATTTTATTCCCGCCATCCATCGCGGTGAAATATTAATGAGGGCATTTGCAAACGTGAAACTTTCAGATCTTTTTTTATTCCCCTTCATTATGCGCCCCCCCCTTCCAAAAAAGTTACACCTCGTGCTTGGGTAAAGGCAATATTTTCTCAGTTTGAGTTTCAATGACTTTGTAATTGTAATTATCCCATATACTGAAAATCTCATGAAGGCTGTTGCATAATTCAACAGATGGCGGAGACTTTGGCTTTCGGAGTCAGTAGTGAGATTTATCAGTCCTCTCGCTGCTTCGAACCGACTTTCTTGATGTTTCCTGCTGTCTCCGCTCATAATAGTTTCGGCAGTAGCTGAGACCTGTGTTATGTTCAAGTTTCCTGTCGACTTACATCATAACTTTCAAGTGGAAAGACGCTCTTATTATCGAGTTATGTAATTGGTAGTTGTGTCAACTGCTCCTCGAAGAGCTCTTGATGATTCTGGTAATTACCCTGAGAATTACATCCGTTATTAACCTCAGAGATTATGTGCTTTTATTGTTCATCAGGGACCAAGAGTCTGTTGAAGTCACTGATTTTTACACGGTTATACTCCTGATATTGTGTTGAGTATTTCTCAGCTTTTAAATTACTTTGTTTTTACGCTTTTTTACGTTTACGTCTGTTTTGACGTTTTTACGTGCTTTCGTATTACTGTAGGCTACTATAGCAATACCAGTCATTTTACGTGTTTGTTGCATGTGTGCTTCAGATATGCAAACAGTTCTGTATTTTTTAAGCCTCTTATGCTTATCAAGGCTGCATTTGTTTTATTTAAATAATAAAGTAAGTGCTGTAATATGATGCTATTACAATTTATTTTTTCTTGCTCAAAAACATTTCATATTATTATAATTGCCAAAAACAGTTTTTATTTATTTAATTTTTTAATTGTGATATATTTTGTTTTAGATTGAGTAGAAATATCAAAAGGGTCACACATTTCTCTTTATATAGAAAGCTTTTTTTAATAAGAAATTTTAATCAAATTAATGTGTCTTTGCTGAATTTAAAAAGTCCACACAAAAATTCAGAAAATCTATATTCTGTCATTATTTTCTCTCACCCTCGTGGACCAGAAAAAAATATGTATATATATACAAACAAAAAAATTGATTTGTAATTTATTTATTCTTAATGAAAATGCTGCAAATAATTTATAATTAGAAATTATCATAGTGTTTTTGTGCATATTTTATTAATCACCATCACATTGTTACACAATTAAAAATTTACTTTGTTTATAAAGATATATATTTATATACATAGACAGACAGAAACAGATAGTTATTGATAGAATCAGCGGTGATTGAGGCTTCTTTTATCTCTTTCTGGAGCCTCCAGGAGTTTTTACACGCGCTCGTTTCACTCTCTCCAAATCTTTCATGAATTTCTCAGTTTTTGCGGAGGGAATGTGAATAAAGCAAGGTGCTAAATAGTCTTTACGGCTCATTTTCCACTTTTTTCCCTCCCGAGAAGCCCAAATTTACTGGATAATAAGGAGTTTAAAGGGGCTCAGTTGAGGAACGGTGAAGAAAATGGCGGGTAGTCAAAAGAGGTTAATTGAAGGTCATTCTCGCCGCTCGAATCAATTGTGCTCCATTTGGAATCACAAGTGTCTTCAAGCATCATCTGATTAGGCGAATCCATCACACGGCAGACGCTCTGCAGACACACAGGAGGCGTCGCGCTGTGACGGGGCTTTTATGGGCAGCCAGGGCCTACATTTGAGAGCCTGTTTGTGTTCAGAGCGGCTTGTGAGATTTTGCGGGCAGCTGTGTGTGTCCGTGTATCAGTAAGTCCTTGTGTCCTCTGTTTTTCTGTGGCTAACTCTTTGTGACTGTGTGTTTGTGGACAGGGTCCATTGGATGTTGGGTGAGGATCAGTAGGGCTTCATTCTCTTTGTGGTTTTTCTCCATGGCCAGCTGTTGTAAGTCTCAGCCCAGGCTCAGAATCTGCAGCGCTCTGCCATTTTCTCTCATCAGCGTTTCTACGAGGCTCTGGCCTCTGGCTCCATTGGGAAGACCTTCTTTTATGCTGCATTGTCCATAATATCAGTCAACCCACAATCCAAACTCTCTTCTTAATCACAGTTGTACATAGGATGGATCAAACAGAGTAGATTTTGATCTTGTGGAAAAAGTAATGACATTTTGTTAATCAGTGGTAGAGGTTAGTGAGACTAGTGAGTTAGTGAATATGACATTAGCAGTTATTATTATTATTTGTCTGATCTTTTAATTTAATGTATTATAGCGTTTAAATATTTTGTGTGTGTGTGTGTGTGTTTATATCTAGTTAATGTTTTAACAATTTTGTTTTTGTTTAATAATTATAATAATTATTATTTTCCCTATTTTTATTTAATTTATATTTTTTTTCTATTTTACAAACATTTTTAATATCGCTATGTTTAAATAAAAATAGGTTAATAATAACAGTAATTATTCTTGCATTTTATTCTAGTATTATGTTTTTATTATTATAGTATATCATAATATTATATATTAGATATATTATAATATATATATCAATTAATTAATGAATTGCATTTATTTTTTATCTGTATTTGATTTCAAATTAAAATTTATTTCAAATAGTGTTAATAATAATATTATTAATGATTATTATAGATCATTGTATGTTTTTTTCATAATTTGCATATTATTTTTAACATATCTTTTCTTTTAATATTTTTTTTATTTAAACATTATTTCAATTATTCTATTTTATTATCTATTTTAATAAAATAATTATATTTTTAAATTTAAATTATTTTTATTTATTTATTTGTACATATTTTAAATTCTAGATTTTAATACCTTTGTTATTGTATTGTTTGTGGGCTTTAACTTTTAGATTATTAGCTTCAGTGCATGAATGCTGACATGCTCAAAAAAATCCTCTCCAAAAGTTAGTTATTTCCATTTAAGTTAGTGTTGTTTTTGTCAGATGCGTTTCGATGAATGTCTTCTGCATCAAGTCACACTGTTCTTGAACATCCCACCAAGAGTGATGCATGTATGAAATATGAAATATGTAGTAGTGAACATCCCTAGTTTTTTCATCCTTTTGCCCCACAAGCAACACTTTTAGAAACCCTTTAGGTTCTGACATCTTTTCAATGGATTTTCAGCTTTTTTGGCGTAGCATGAACTCTAGTGTGCCCTTAAACACAAACCCACATAAGCACACACTTCCTTTTTCAGCTCTTATAAGCCCTCTGAGCAGAAATTCGGAGATGAAAAGAGGAAAAGGGAAGCAAGCATTAGATACATGGGCTGTTGGCGGTTCAAAGCAGCAGTTGGACGGCATGCTGGGGTTGTCACTCGTCTCCTCATCTCTATGATTTATACAGTGCAATAAGTGATGCAGAGATGGGCTAACAGGCCAATAGACAGCAGGGCATTAGCATAATGTGTGCAGCGGAGAAACGCTGGAAGACTGTTGCGTCTTTAAACGCAGTATGCCACATTTAGATGAGCTCTGCCTGCAGATGTCTTCCCTCGTTGGGACTTGGGATCTCAGGCATTCAGTATGTGAAAATGAGAAAAACTACGCTCACAGAAGTCCAGCTAACTGTGTTTGTTTTTGTCTCTGTTTATGCCAAAATATGCACTGCAGCGCAAATCTGGTTTCCAATCCGTTCAGTTAATTTAGATGATTAGTCTAACTAATCTTACAGTTGAAGATTAGTTGCACACATTTTTTTCATGTTTTGAGATACGTTTATTTCTTTTTTTTAACTGAATCCAGGAGGATTTTTTTGCAGATATTTATAGTCTATCCTAAGCTACTGAACAAACATGACTTTTTTCTTTGCAATAAGTAAAATCATCATTTATTTTACATTACATTTGTTCTTAAAGTAGTCTATAAGATGTATTGTTTGGATAAAAAAGATGTTTAGTACTTTTGAAACTTACCTTAAAAAAATTTAAAATATACAGTAAGGTCTTATAGATCCAGTATTGATCTCTTAAAACTGATGTTCATTATAAAAATGCATAAGACAAAATATATAGAACATATAGACAAAATAGAGATTAACATTCAAAAGTTAAGGTAGATTTTTTTTATTTTTATATTTTCAAGAGAAGTCTCTTATTTTCACCAATGCTGCATTTAATTTATTTTTAATAAATACAGTAAAAACATTAATAGTTTCAAATGTTGGTATAATAAAAAAAACAAATCTATTATTCTTTATTTATTTCATAGTATATTATGTTCATTTCTATGATCCTTCAGAAATCCAGAAACATTCATTATTATTATCATTGAATGTCATGTTTTTTTCAGGATTTTTTAAATAATAAAAATTTTAAAAGAACAGCATTTATTTGAAATACAAATGTTTAATTATCATAATAATGCTTAAATAAAAGTAATTATTTCTTTAAAAATAAATAATACAAGTCTCCATTTTATGCTCTGCACACATTCAGTCCATTATAATTCTCTTAATTTAGCTTGGCTTTATTTAGCAATTCATGATTGAAGATTCGTGTTTGTGCATTCCCTTCCAAAAACGAAGTGAAATTCACAGCTCGGGGGAAATTCATCTCTAAAAGTAGCTGAAAACTGACCCTTTACCATATAAAGCACTAGAACTAACCGAGGACTAACCGAGCCTGGAGCTCCACAACAAGGTTTCCCATAAGGAAAAGCTCTGTTGCTGGAGTTTATAGATGAATCGTTATTTTTCTGTCATGTCTTTGAAGACGTTGACTGCCTGTCATGTGTCTTGTCCTGTAGAGATGTCCGTGAAGAGCTGAGGATAAAGAAGACAGTTGATGCCTGGATCAATACACTCAGCAAGGAGATTCAGGTGAGTTGAACTGAAAGATTTGGTCTCTCTCCTTTCAAATGCAATCTGGTGTTTCTGCACAATCTGTCAGTGTTCTTTGTTCTCCGAAATACTGTTTTAAAAGAGAAAATATTTAAATAATCATTAGTGCTTTTTGCCTTTGATAATGCTTGGCATTGAGCAGAGGTCCAAGTTATCACGGTTATGGTTATTTACTTGGCAGGCAATAAATCGGACAAAACTTTACAACATAGCACATCAAAATTTTCTGCAATTTTTAGTTTATATTACAGTGCGAAATAATTCAAGTGTTTGTGACTACAAGGTCCTCTTTCTCCTTCTCTTTGTCTTGGCAGGATGAGCTGGCGAGGGAGAGCTCTGAGAGGATTGTGGAGAGGAGAGATGCTGCAGTCTCTAAAGTGGTGCAGCAGGGCCAGGGGAGCAGGAGCGGACGTGTGGCTGGTCCGAGAGGGGGAGGAAGAGGAAGAGGAAGAGGGGGAGGTGAAACCTCTGCGGCAGACAAGAAAACCTCTCTGAGAGGCTCAGTTAGAGCACAAGCAGAAAACACACTGGCACACAGAAGCACACCGGAAACGGTGAGCTGGATTATATCAGTGTTATCTAATGCTGTGCCAAACTCCACTGATGATCTGTTGCGATAACTAATCACTTGCCTACCTAGACATCATCATACCCCTGACTATTCCAGATAGGAGGCTGTGAAATAAGATACCTCAATCTGAAGAGAGCCGTTCACACAGAACCTATTTTTGCTGTTATAAACGGCAAAAAGTAGTATCCAGCTGCAGCGCTGACATAAAAAAAATGTATAACTCAACAAAGCATCTTCAAAAATATTGCTTATGAGTGTTTTTACGGTGTGTTAGAAAGACAAAATATATAAAATATATGTTGAAAAAATTTTATAGTGTAACTCTTAATCTTTTGGTTTATGCATATCCCTCTAATAATGGATAGAAAAATATACACTAAAATATACAGAAATACTGTATATACTACATGTGACCTGGACCACATTTTTGTAGCAGTAGGCAAAAATACATTGTATGGGTCTAAATGATTTTGTTTTAATGCCAAAAATCAATAGTATATTAAGTATTAAGTAAAGGTCATGTTCCATAAAGTACATTTTCTTACCATAAATAAATTAAAACTTAATTTTTGATCTGTAAAATGCATTGTATTTTCTCTTATTCCAAATATTCAAATTCAAATTTGTATCTCACCAAATATTGTCCTATCATAACAAACCATTCATCAATGAAAGCTTATTTATTCATCTTTGAGATAATGTATAAATCTTAGGACACTTAGGACTGGTTTTGTCGTCCAGGGTCAAATAGATAGATAGATAGACTGGTCACAGTTTTTTAAAATTCACTTACATAAAAATGTATATTAGTCTAAGGTAAATACAAAAAAATTAAACTGATTAGACAGTGTATTAACATGAAGGCTAAGTTTATGCAGCTGACCCCCAATAAATCCTTTCAGTTCAAAACTACTTCTCTCAGCCAAACCAAAAATATCAGAAATAAACCAGAATGTCAAAATAACTACTTTATATTTAAATATGTTTATTATTAATTCTAATTCTGAATTATTATAATTATATAATTTATATATATATATATATAATTAATAATTAAATATCAGAAATAAACCAGAATGTCAAAATAACTACTTTATATTTAAAAATGTTTATTATTAATTCTAATTCTGAATTATTGAATGCCTTTCAGTTTTATGACACTCAGGCATTATTTGCTGATACCTTTAAAATAAATAAATAAATGAAATAGGAATAAAAATATAAGATTCACGGAAATCAGCATATTTTGGTGTTCTTGTCATTAAAAAGTTTGAAAAGCCAGGCTTACTGCACAGGGTTCATTTTGGTTTGGATACTGTCTATGTTGGCAGTAGATTATGATTATATGACACTAGAGCTTCATAATTGGCTATTTGGCTATGGTCCAGATCATCTGTCTGTTCTATTGAAACTGATAATGAACTGTAGGATCTGCTAACCTGTTTGTTTGCTGTGTTTATTCCTGTATGTGTTGTTTACTTATCACTGTGACCTGACAAGCTCACAACACTCCCAAAATGGTCCATCTGGATGTAAACACTGTAGCTCAATACTTCTCTGTGTCTCAGTGGCATTTTCTCTAAATGAGCCGCTTTGAGCACCCATATGTTGCCCCGACACTAATTTGCTAAAAATAAAGAGCGAGAAGACGAGAGGCAGGCCTGTCTTATCTGTGTTTGGCACAAGCCTGGTCCTGTTAATGGCCGTCCATGTTGCCCGGTGTCTGTGTGGATGATTCTTCACCTAGCAACACATCCAGTGGATATCTGAAGGTTACTATGTGTGGAGGCCGTTGAGGCATTTAATTGCTGCTATCGGTAAAGGTGCAGTCAGTCCAGACAACAGAGCACACAGTTACAAAATGTTGAGCGTTATTTAGCTAGAGATGCTCTGGGGTTGCCATGAGTACTAAATGAAATCCAAATGGCAATGTTATCATTTTCTATTTTTTAAACGCATTCTGATCAGTCTTTTAGCGTGCAGTCTATATATATATATATATAGTATATTGTGTCATGCTTGCTGTAGATATGAGTTTTTTTTGTTGTTGTTTTATTACATATACTTATCAATGTATAAAAGTACTATGTACCATGTTTACCTTAGAAATTAGTGTGTTATAGTATTATTATACCATATTCAACATATATATAACCATGTTTACCTTTTTGTTTGTTTGTGAAAGAAGCATTTAATTAACAAGGCCACAGTATTTTGGTCAAAAATGGCAGTAATGACATTTGCTAATGTAACAAAATATTTCAAATGAAAGCTGTTCTTTAAAACTTTCTATTGCAATAAAATTAAATGAATAAATAAAATGATTCTGAAAGTCGGTTTAAAAAAATATTTGTAAAACCTGAAAATTCATTTGCGTTATTTTAAAATTCAAAGTCAAATCGAAAAGTTATTTTAAATTGCAATGAAATTTTACAATTTAATTTATTAAAATACTATTCAGTTCACCATGTTTACTATAGATATGGGTCTACTGTGTCATAGCACAATGGGCCATGTTTACCATACAAATAAGAATTTGTTATTATAAAACATGTTACACAGTTTGTTGATCTTGTGTATATTATTCTTTCAGACTCAGCCGGTTGTGCTAAAATCTCAGGATGATCAGGAGTATCTGTCCAGGCTGTATGGAAAAGCCCTTTATGATGGTCATCGACGAACGCTTAAAAAAAGCCCTTACCTTCGGTTCAACTCCCCCACGCCAAAATCCAAGCCGCAACGACCTAAAGTAGTAGAGACTGTCAAAGGTGAGGTGGAGGTCTTCAAGTAGTAAAGACTAAGTCATTCTTCTTTTATTTTATTTATTTGTTACATTATAAGGATTTGTTTGGCTGTACTGTCTAGCAACTTGCAAAATAGTCTTAAAAACAACATGGTAAAAGAATTGTGATCACCCTTAATTTTGCCTTTTCTTTCCAAGTTCATGAATGTTTCTTGTCCTTCTCTTTTCATTCTCTCGTATAGGGGTGAAGATGAAGTCATCTAAAACTCAAACTAGCCAGTTTGTGGATGTTGTTCCAGCGCCACAGTCTTCAGTCTCTGAGCCCCATTTCCTGTTGAGCCATAGTGATCCTGCCCAACAGCAGCAGCCTGGTTCTCCAGTGCGAGGTTACCTCATTCCCATGGCCATACCTTTAGGTAAGTTACCATTAGCATGGATAGAAATCATTCACTGATAAGGCTGTGTAATTTCGGGGGAAAAAAATCTATTTATATTTTTCCTGATAAAAATGATTGTGATTTAAAATGTAGGTTTGCTGTGTTTGTAGAACATTTATTTGATTTATATGTAAATATAGCTATGTACTTCTACTACTAGCAATACTAATAATAACCACTATTATTATTATTTAAAAAATTAAATGATTTATTATTATAGAAAAAATAAAAAAAATAAGTAAGTAGATAAAGTATTTAAAGTCTGTGTGAAATCACAATTATTTTGTCAGATGTACATGAAAATACAAATACGCAGACTTTAAAGGAACACGCCACTATTTTTGAAAATAGGCAAATTTTCCAACTCGCCTAGAGTTAAACAGTTCTGCTGATCTGGGATTGGCGGTAACACTTTTAGCTGTAGCTTAGCATAGATAGAGTCTGATTAGTCAGATTTTTTCCTATATAAAACTTGACTTCTGTAGTTACATCATGTACTAAGATGTACAGATTTCCTAGGCTGTTATGAGCCTATTTTCTAAAGTAGCGGCTTATTTCTTTAAGAAAAAAAGCCAATAATATTTTATATTACATTACAACTGTATAATTACAATACTAGTATTTCAAACATTAAACCTTAGAACATTTATTTTGACCAAAAAAAAACACAGGGAGCCCTTAAAGCCTCTCTTTTGTTGGTAAGCGGTACTCATTACAAGTTTAGGAACATGGTGCATGTTGTGTTTGAAGTTAAAGTGACCCAAACTCATAGCATATGCAGAGATTCACTCTGAGGCATGCAGCTCATGTTATTTATTTAATTAAATCACAGCCTTTGTCTTCTGATAATTGCACTATATAGCTTTGCACGTCACTAGGATTTGAGATGCATTCCTGTCTTTTGATTTTAACAAATACACACAGAAACAATGACGCAGTGTTTGCTGTTCAGTTTCCCTTAAAGATCTGACCATTCCAACACAAAGACCCCCAACGCGGCATGAATGGTTGCGACAGCCTCCACATGCTGCAGTCATAAAGCGCCTCTCCTCCGGCTGGCTCCCAGCACACGGCAGCATTAAAGAATGGACTTAATTAGACAGACATTTCAGCGGTGTGAGTTTAGCTCTTAATTACGGCTGCCTCTCCACTCGTTAAAAAGCCTTCCTATGCCGCTCTCGTTTAATCACTTCACTGTCAGGGACATTAATGCCTTTCCATTACGCTCTCATTTTCCCGCTTCCAATCATGACGTGCTTCGTCTCAGGTCCGACCTTGTTGGAGGTAATTCTGTTTATTAGCCCGAACAGCCATATGTATGAAAACACCGTCTTGCTTTACGAGGGCACTTTTTAGGGCAGTAATTGCAAATAGCCAATTGAAAACATTTTGAAAGCGTTCATATTATGAGTTGATTAGTTTCTTTTATCCCGTCCCCCCTTTCCTTTTGAGGATTACGACCTCCTGGCGCCGAAACGATCCATTAGTTTGGTAACAGCTGAATTGCTGCCGTTATATTCTGCAATGGACTAAAGAGGTAATTAAAGGTATTGCACAAAAATGGCAATGACGAAGCACCTTTGCTTCGCTAAAGCTATTTACAGTATTCAGAGGTTTCCAAAATTGTGGCTCAGGGTATTGAGGCTGAAAGAAACTGACAGAAAGTGGCCTAGTAATGTTTGAAATAGCAGGTGGGCTTTTTGTGGGCGGTTGCCTGTATACAGGACTGACCTCTGATCTGAGCTATGCTAGAGTGAACAAAGACTCGCTAATCACATCTGCAGTGCAGTGGCCCTGATTGCCATCATAGACACTGAACTCCCTTCCTTTCACTTCTAGACTCCTTTGTAAGGAGTAACTGCAGTTTGCAATGCTAATGTAGCCTAAATGTTAGCATTAGACATTAGCTCTTATTATACTGTATAGTCTGTAACATTGCAGAAATATTCCTGTGACGAGAAGAGTGGGCCCTCAAGGCTCGTTCACGCTCAGGTCGACAACTACGAAGATAGTAGGGATGTAACGGTATTGTAAATACCGTCGTACCGCAATACCAAATTGTTTCGATAATACCGTGATCGCATGACTCGATAAAATGATAGGTCTTCTGAAAAAAGTTTGCTCAGGCGAATGGAGCGAATGGGAGGTAGCGGGAACTAGGC
>JAUMHR010000072.1:2739061-2759254 GCA_032361145.1 Enteromius fasciolatus | reverse complement strand
TAGAAAGATCTGTATGGAGGAGTGGGCCAAAATCCCTCCTGCAGTGTGTGCAAACCTGCTGAAGAACTACAGGAACCATTTGACCTCTGTAATTGTTTACAAAAGCTTCTGTACCAAATATAACAATTTTATAACTCTAGTGATCACATACTTATTTGACACAGTAATTCATTTCCCAAAACAATTGTTTAAAAAAATCATACAATGTGATTTCTGGATTGCTTTTTTTAGATTTTGTCTTTCACGGGTGAAATAGAGAGAGAGAGTCAACATTTGAAGTGGAACACAACCTTTCACCAAAAACCAAAATGCATTTTTGTCTTTGATTAACTTTGATGAATATATATATATTATAAATAAACATATAATTAACAAAATAATTAAAATAAGACATTGCAAACTTTGCATCAAACGTTGAAAAATGTCACTCTCCTATTGCAATCTGAATGGTTTTTGTTCCATATGCTGTTTTTATTGAAATGGATTTGTGTTTTGTTTGCAGGTCCAGCCTGCTGTGAACATTGAGAGTGGTCTGTGCAGCCAGCCGGCTTCCTCTACACCAGTGATTCCAGCTGAAACAATCCTTCCTTCACCTTTAATCCATGTAAAACCCAAATCACCAACAACACCAAGTAGACCCATGTTATTTAAAAACGTAAAGGTTTCTTTGGCCTTGGTTGCACTTCTCCATATTTCTTTCTCACTTCTGTACCAAATCAGTTTCTAATACATCTGCAGGCATTCAGATTTATCATACTCCTAAAACATAAGTCATCTAACATGTACATTTGCTTGTGTATGTGTGTGTGTGTTATATACACCAGCTGGTCTTAGCTCTGTACTGAGAATGGATGGATATTATGCCATTAGATTCTGGCTGTGCTCCAGCGTGCTGCACTGCTATAAGGGTCGGTTTTGTTCCAGGTTTGCATTTCTCATCGCACTGCCATTGATTTTTGCCAAGCCATGCATGCTTGTGCGCTCTTGCTCTCAGAACCTGCCCGAGCGGATGAAGATGGATGAGGTGTGTGCGTTTGCGTGTGTGTATGGAGCTGAATGTATAATGTTTCAGGGGGGACTTTGCCGCCAGCGTTTTCTGCTCTTACTCCTCCAATCCCGACCTCAGCCATTCACATCTGGTTGCTAAGCAACAGATGCAGCGCTGTTGCTTTTCTGCGGGTTCGTTAGCAGATCCTGAACAAGTGTATGGGAGGACAAAGCCACTCTGTGGTCTTCCTGCCACTGTTAGCTTTAGAGTAATCATTACAGCTCTCTGGGAATAAGCGTAGATACGCATCTTCTGCATTCCTGTTTGAATCTGTGGAGTTCATTTGTGGATGCATATCCTCTTGTGACTGTGCATTGAGGTTAAGTTCGCAATTAATCACATTGTTTGAAAATGTAAGCTTTTCAGATTTTAGAATAATATGAAAATGTGTCCTGTATAATAGTGTACTCTTCTATATTCAGTATTAATGATCAAAAATATATAGTTTAAAAATAAACACATTTGTATTCTTTTTTTTTTTAAATAAAGACATTTATTAAACATTAAGGTTAAAGGTTATTTTTTAATATATATATAGATATAGATATAGATATATAGATAGATATATATAGATATATGTATTGTATTTTTTCTATTTTTGTTTTTCTATAAATAAAAAGTAGATACTATTATATTTTTACTGCATCAGACTATTAAAAATGTTGTAGTTATTTTAAGAATCTAGTTTAACAGTTTAACACTATAGTTCAATCTAAACTAAATGTTTGCTAAATCTTGATGTAATTTAATATATATATATATATATATATATTAAAAATCATTTTATATTATAATATTTTATTATGTGTATGTGTGTGTGATTATTTACTTTACATTCTAAGTTGAAATACAAACACACAATCATATATCAGTTTTAATTATAGACTAATGGCAGCAGTAAACATCCTCCTTAATTTTTATTATTGTTATAAAGATTAGCATTAAATATATTAAAAACATTATTGTATTTTATCATATTGACTTTCTTACTTTTTTTTTTTTTTTGTTAAAGCAAAAGACATTTAAAAGCATTCAAAGCTGCGCACTAGAGGTAGCTTACAAACAGGTGCAAATGCATATGTCTTCCCTTCAGATCCTGTGTCTGATGCAGCTCGGCAGAGGTGTTCTGGTCTGCCAGCTCAGCATGGCCGCGTTCAAGCACTGTCTGTGTGCCCAGTTAATGCCCATGACTCATCAGACTGGCAGAACCCAGATTCTACACACACACAAAGACATAGGCAAGGACAGACACACAAACTCAAAGATCCTACGACACGCTTTGAATCATACACTTCACTCCCACCAGGCCTGAGGCCTGTCAAACAGAGGGAATGAAATATGACTAAGAAGTCTCACAGTGCTTGCACTTAAAACATACGATATCTCTGTCCTCTGAGACTTGACTTTTCTAGTGCATTGCGGTCACAACTGGCTCACGATACAAAATCCAGTTTTGTTCTTTGAAAAAGTATTGTTATAGATTTTTGTAGACGTTACAGACATCAAGGAATAATTCACCAAAAAAAAAGAGAAATCTTTCTGCGTTTACCCTCGTGTCCTTCCGAACCTATAGGACTTTCTTTCATCTGAGGGGACGCAAAATGCGAACAAGGATAAAACCGTCATAAAAGCAGATTCATGAACAGAACAGTATACCAAGCGCTGTGAAGTCATATGATGAGATTATAAGATCAGTCCATATGGATGGATAACTGATTACAGAACGACTATACAAATGAACTATTCCTATAATATGCAATTCAGTTGGAAAAAAAACAATTGTCCTTTTTATTTCCCGCTCTTTTAAGTTTGAACATGCGAGTGTGTGGTTGTGAAAATGTGTGTGAGCAGAATAGTAAGTAAAATTGTGTTTCTGTAGCTCACTGCAGCACGTTTGCTGCAGTCTCGTATGTGTCCGCAGCTCCAGTGCAGCTCCGATACACGTCCACACACACACAAACATGTAATTTAAGTAAGGGGTAAAATCGACAGCTATCCCAAAATAAAGCAGAACTGAGTTACCAGGAAAGGCGAGATGTCTTGTGTCCTCCTGATGAGGTTTATTTTGTGATAATGACTGACTGACTACATTATCCTGCCTGTTACACAACTACTTACCAAACAAATGGATATGAAATATTGATTTCAGTCTAAATTATTTTATTACCTGAGCAGAAGAGACTGTAGAGATGAGAGAGAGATTGAACTAGCACAGTTTTTGTGGAACCTGTGATGCATTTCCCCCCAGAATTCTATTATTATTAAAAAAAGAACAGCATTTATTTGAAATACGTTTTTGTAACACTTAAAAGTGTTTACTGTCACATTGAACGTGTGAACACAAATATTAATTTCTTTAAAAATTCTTTCGAATGGCAGTATATGACGTTCAGACTCAGGTGTTCATTATTTGATTTTGTTCATTTACAAATATGTGACTGACCCTTCGGAAGCAAATATCACAGAAAGCCATGTAATAATTCTGTATTCGCTGTCCAGGATAAAACACACAATACAGTTGTACTCTATAAATGATATTGGTGACAAAAGAACTTTCAATCTTTTTTAGTGCAGTATAAAACATGGTGTATAGCATTGTACTCAGCACTCTCATACTCTCACATGAGCAGACCAGCTCTCTCCGTTGCCATAGAGACATGGCTTAGCTGCATGAGACAAAGACGTGGAAAACTGATGCGTGATTTTCTCTTTCTCTCACACACACATCTTAAACAGTTACAGTTTGTGTTCTTGCACTGAATGAGTCATTGAATCTTTGTAAGGATGCCCTGTGAGGACACCCTTGAATCTCTCTTGTAAGATCAGAGGATATGACATCGGTTGATGAGACGGCGTTTTACTGTTTGTGTGTGTTTAATCAGCATCGCAGCGTCTGCGACCAATGCCATTTAGGGATTAAAGCTGTAACAACAGTTCATATTCTTTCAACATTTTCTTACCCTCATGTCTTTAGGTGAGCAAAAAAGCAGATGTTTTGAAGAATGTTCTTGCTTCTCTTTTCCATACAAATGAAAGAAAGCTTGCGATGGTCATTGGCTGTCCAGCTCCAAAAGAACACCGTACTGGCGCTATAAAAGCAACCCTTATGCACTATATTTTGAGACTTCACAGACTGTATTTCCATTATTTTTCAAACTGTCTCATGGAATGACGTGAGGGTGAAGTAGTTTAGCTTCATTGCAAATCTTTTCTCAAGTATAGTGACATATAACTAAGAAAAACGAAATAGAAATAGAGGTTCCTCTAAGCAGACTAAATGATTTGGAGAAGTCCAGCATACTTCACCAAAGTCTGTTACTTCACCGCTTGACATTTCGATTAAACATCGCGATCTATTACATGCTTAGGTTGAATTTCCATTTCATGGTGACTTTAAATCCATGCCACCCTACTTTATAGTCAAGCATCATCTTTTGTTTCATCCTGTCATCATTATCCTTATTAACTCACGCACTTACAACTTTCTAATCTTCCCAGCCGTTGATGAATTTTGTAATTCCAGACACCGTATTGCTTCCTGACCTCTGTCTCCGTATCATTGCCTCCCAGGCCGCCGAAGAACCGCATGCCGGTGAAGATCAGGAGGAAAATATCTTTCCCGGAACCAATTTCTTGTCTGTAGCCGACATCAGCCAGGTACATTCAATTAAAAGCACATTTCAACCCACACACTCACTCCAGCTCGTAACGTAAAGGTCATTTCACAACCTGGTGTCCACCCTGAGGGTATCAGCCCCGATCCACTGTTTCCTACTTCATTCCCATTTGCATTTTGACCCAGCTACAGATGCCTATTCTCCACGTCTTCTCCTACACAGAAATATTGGCCATCAATGGCTCAGCGCTCCAATAATGAGATTTTCTGAGCCAAAGGGTGAAGGAGAATGTCGTTTTCTTTAATTAACGAAGAGCAGAGAATGAATGAGAGTTTAAAATATCTTTCACGGGTTGGGGAAAAATCTAATTACAATATACACGGCTAAATTGGCCTTTCAGTGAATTGATATCGAAGGGGTGTGGTGCCGTATTGCCGATAATAGTCTTTGTTCCGTTTAGGAATGCTGCTCACATCACAGCTCGCTCAAGCATACACGCGAAGACATAAGCCCCTTATATTTACTGCTAACAAGAAGCACAGGACGCCCGGCGTATTGGGCATTAGGCCGATTCTGCCGCTCGGTCGTACAAGGGCAAGGCGTCAGTTAGCACCGAAATAGCATAGCAGTCATTAGGCAGGAGGTGGAGGCAGGCAAATCTGTGCTGTTCTCACAGGCTTTTGTGGAAGGTGCTGGGAAAAAGAGTGTTTATAATGAGAAGAAAGAAGCACGGAAGGGGTTGCAATCCGAATCACATGAACTGTTCCACAGTGACCCCTTTTGGCCTGAGAGGGAACGTCATCCACAGATGAAGCTCGGTTTCATCTGAGGTTTGCGTAGGAAGGAATTTGCAACAATGAACTGAGGGTGTTAATTGTTCTTAGATGTTTGGCGTTACAATTTGAGTGGTTGGATTTTCAGAGGTTTGCTTCCTGTTTGCTCGATGCAAGAAAGCATCTATATTATGTGCATTAATGCTTTTTGTTCAGTAATTTTGGAGGCTCTCTGTCAGTGGTTTCTGACCTTCTTTGACCAATGAATATTGTCCAACAGAGTTTAACTGAAATTGACTTATTTTTTATTTACCCAAACTAGTAAAATATAAAAATAATAAAATACTTTAAATATGAATCATTCAAAATTAAAATTATTTTTTGTAAGTAATGAATTTACATGATTTTTCCAGTTGTTTGTGATTGAGATTTAAAATAAATCAATCAATTTTACTAACAGTTAACAATTTCTCAGCAGATTATACATGATAATATACTTTAGAGCTTGACCTAAATAGACACAATTTATATTCAGCATAGAAATAACACATACATAAACCTTTATGATTTTATTCATTATTCAAGTCACGCTTTTTAAATTTGAATCTTGTGTCTAGATTTTTCAAGGTACTGGCAAATGTTGCGGGAACAAATTAAAACAAGAAATAATATTCTTCACTTCTTGATCGTTTTGATTCGTCATTTTACATCTTGATTTATCGCTTTTAGCTTATTTTAAAGCTGGTTTTGTCTTATTTAAAAATAATTTGATATCTTGTAGTCCTCTGGCTGAGAACCCCTGCTCTATGTGACTGAATAAGGAAAGCATTCTAATTACTAGTGCTCACACTTAAAGATTTTTACCTTGTGGATCACGACAAAGTTCTGACAGACTTGCATCAAACAATGGAAAGGAGCAATATCAGATGGAAAGGACCAGAAATATCATAGAGACTTGCAACCTGACAGAATACCTTAGCAAGGGAGCTTTTCATGAGCAAACATTACTCATATTTTCTTCAGATTATGTAAACATCTAGTGTCTTCTGTCTCCTGGCAGTAGTATGGCTATAAAAAGTCCTTCTGACTCTTTTTGACTCTTTAATTGTTTGAATGGCAATTAAGATTGTTATGAGTCCAGAAATGCAAACATTTTCCAAACACAGAGAGTGCGTTGATTTTTCACACAGCAGTTGCATATAATTAAGCAGTTTTTCGCGGACTGGCATGTACTCGGCCCACTTGTAGTTTTCCCAACGACCAAATAAAGGCCACAGCTACTTAAGTCCAGACCTCGGTGTACAAGCTCTCTCTCTTTTGGACTGCAAGCACGGATACTTGCCAGCTCCTAAAATGTCATTCCTCTAAGTCTCCAGTGCCTCAGCTTTGGCTCGGTCAGTTCTGATGGAGCCATAAACTTCAAACGGGCTCAGCGCCCGACTGGCAGAATGCATTTCTCTCTCTTTTCCTCTGGCGGCCGGCCACTGGAAATGAGCTAATCGCTCCTTACACAGACCTCCCTGAGTCCGGGCCAAAGGAATCTGAACATTATCCAAACCAATGACCGAAATGTTGAAAGCTGGCTCACAGATCCAGCGATGGAATTATACAAGACAAACGTCCCCCTTTCTCTCCAGTCTCCCCTTCTGTTAAGACTGTAATGACCGCTCTGAAATTGCACACAGACTAACATATGTTTGCCATTACTGCACAGTACACGGTGTGCACTTTTATTTGCTGTCATTTGCCTCGAAAATTCAGTTTCTGATCCAGTAAGCTGTCATGGGTATTTTTGCTATAACGAATTGTCAATAAGTCTCTCAGAAAGTCATATGTTGGAGTATATATATCTTAAAACTGCAGAGTCTCTGTTTTCTTCTATGCTGTGTTGAATTCAGGAAACACACGGTGGACTTCCAGACTCTCCTATAGAGCTCAACGGGCTGCCGTCTCCTCCAGCTGCTCTGTATCATGGCCCGGCCTTTCCTCCACAGCCTTCGCAGTCCACTCCTCTGACCGAACCCATCCTGAGCACCATACAGCAGAGAGAAACCCTGGAGAACAGGCTGGTGGATTGGTGAGACTCCATTGACTCTGACATCTGACTCTCCATTGACATTGTTGATGAGAAATGTGTCTCAAGCCCCAAATTAGAATGATTTCTGAAGGATGGAGTAATGATGCTGAAAATTCAGCTTTGCGTCACAGGAATAAATCACATTTTAAAATATGTTAGAGCAGAAAACCGTTAAATGATATTGTAAGAATATTTCGCAATATATGTTTGCTGTATTTGATAACATAATGTACGGTTGCTGAGAATGAGACTCAAAAATATGTAAAAAAAAGCTTAATGGTAATCCATGCAAAGAAAAAAAACTACACACACACACACCGATTAATTAATTCATTAATTTATTTGTTTATTATGCAGTCCTGTAGCTCATGGAGTAGAGCATGGTGCTAACACCGCCAAGGTCATGGGTTCGATTGCCAAGGAATGCATGAACCGATAAAGTACATATGAAGAGTTCATTTTCAAAAAGCATGTTTTTGCATTCCAATTAATCTGTCAAACTGCTGTTGGGTTTGATTAAGTAAAAATAACAAAACAAAATTCAGCTAACTACTGTAACACAATAAAACTCAATAAAAACATGATAGTAAAATATATCATATAATATTTATTTATTATTATACAGTGAATAAAACACAAAACCCTATTCGGTGAGTTTAATACACTTAAATCCAGGTCACTCTTTAAAATGCATGTTTTGCACATCACTTTGGATAAAGCTATTAATCTGCTAAATTACCGTTTCCTTAGTAGTTAATGACTGGATTGCTAATGACATGTTATCATCATCATAGCAAAATGCCTCTATAATAACACTGTTGTCATTTCTCTCTTAGGGTGGAGCAACAGCTGATGGCCAGAATGATCACAGGAATGTTCCCTCAGCCCATCCAGACTGATCCAGCCAGCCAATCAGAGCCGGAGAATAGTGTGACATCAGACATAGGTGAGAATGTGTAATTTGTAATGTTTATAATTGTGATTTTAAGTTTTCTTTTAAATTTTCAAAAGCTCCCAGTTCAATATCAATGACGTTTGTCTGTTTGCGGTTCAACCATCATACATCTTCACCAATTTACCTATGTGTCTGGTCAGTGTAAAAAATCAACAACACAATCAATAACGCATGACATAAACCAGTAAGAATGGTCGAGCTGCACCAGGTTCCAGTCTATAAGCTCATAATTTTGATTCATAGTGTCTACGAATGCGTGCAGTGCATTTGTCAAGCGTGTCAGCACGCAGCAAGATTGTATTTCCTCATTAAAACACGATTGCTTGTGCTCAGCCCCTCTACGCTCCATCCTTCCGTCTCTGTCGCGTCACTTCTGCTCAGTCGGCGCGGAGGTCCTGCCTCATTAATTCTCGCTTTCGTTTAATAGAAAGATCAATGATGTATCAAATTTGCAGAGGAGGCTCGCGGCAAACTGTTGTCAGCATATTCGCAGACTGACTGGACTCTTCCTCCTGTGGAGGAACTGTATATGTGTTCGAACGCAGTCCTGCCCTAGACAAAAGGAAATGAGGGCTCTGCCAAAAATGTCAGTTCTTTATATTAGCTTTTTAATAGCACAGGTCCAAAATGCTTACGGGTGCAAGAATTCAAAATAGGCTGGTTGAGAGGTAAAGTGAGTTTCAAATCGGTTATTTGAAATTACTTTGCTGGCAAACTCAACTTGCCAGAAGGGCTTCATGGAAAACTTCTGAATGCTGTGGGAATGCCAGATTTGCAGATATTAAGTGTTGTTGTTATTATTTGGATGCACATTAGGAGTTTTAGCTCTAGAAGTGGATTGCTACAATCTGAATTGTTGAAAACACTATATACATAAAACCAAGTGAAATTTGATATTAAATATTCACTATGACATTGCTGAAGCTTGAGCTTTTATAGTGCTTTGGAACTGGTTTGATTGGGCGATCGTAACAAGGAGATTGGTTAGCTGATTGCTAACAGCGATCCACTCGAACTATGTTATTGTCAAAACATTTATTTATTAATAAAAAATGTGATAAAAAGAATTATTTAGCAAACATCCATTATGTTTTGTGTTCGAGCCCTGTCAGTGGATAGTAAAAAAATATTTCAGTAAATATTTTTTTCTAAATTATAAAATACATTTCTGATTTTTTTTTTTTTCAATTTTAGTAAAGAATAATGTAAAATAAGCTTTACATTTCAGCATTTGACCCCTTTCGTTTTCATAGGAAAAAAATCAGATAGATAAAAATAAAATCAAAATTTAAATAAAAATGAATTGTAACTACAGAAAAAGTATTTTTGTCTTATATTTGTTCATTGAAGTAATTTTGCAATAGCAAAATATAAGACTATGAATCAGAATTTATGCAAATGCTTTCAGTAGACTTTTTTCAGTCTCATCTATTCATCTATTATTCATATTTATTTTTATAATTACAATTTATTTTATTTAACAATAATATCACTAATGATTAGATGGCAAAAGTTGCTGACTTAGTATTTGTCAATTAATTTTGATGCATTTCTTATGTAATTTTTCATTTTTATATAAACGTGTTCATTTTTTATTTCATTTTTTTAAGTTATTTTTATTGAACAATGCCAACACTGATGTAAAAGCTATTTCTTTGTTGTTTTTTTGGTTAACTTTGTTGTATACCTTTGTGTTTTATTATTTTTTTATATTTTTTATTTAGCATTAATTCAACAACTTTTATTTATTATTTAACAAGAACAGCACTGTTGCTAGGATTGGTCAGTAACATTTTTAACGTGGAGCCTAGTCCATTCTTTTACTTTTAACTACAACCTTGTAAACAAAATATGCCGAAGCATGTCCCATGTACACCAGATAATCCCCCTCTCTCTGTGTGTGTTTGTCTGTCAGTGGAGGCCGCAGGTGGTGGTGGTCTTCAGTTGTTTGTAGACACAGGGGTACCAGTGGACTCTGAGCTCATAAGACAGTGTGTAAATGAAGTGCTGGCTGAAACCGTTGCAGTAATGCTGGGACAGAGAGAGACACAGAGAGAACCTGCTACCCCTGGCCAAACACAGGACGCTCAGGAGGTACTGGCACCCAAACACATTCTCATTTATCCAGGATGACCTTTAATTCCATAAACGTGGTAATATTGTGGTAATATTTCAGGAGGTAACTAAGGTACCGACACCAGCACCCACTCCTGAGCCCATTTCCAAAGAGCCGCCATCTCCTGTCAGAACCCCAGATCTGTCCGAGCATCTTTCTACAGCCCTGTCTCCCAAAGAAAAGCATCATGAATCTGCGTCACCAGGTCTGACAGTGATTTTTATGAACAAACCAAATTGCTCCCCATCTATTTGCTCCCCATCTAAGTGTAAGCACAGTTGTTCACACATCAGTTCTGCCTTTGTTTCAGGTCCAGATAGAATTCCTGTGGGTACTCCGACTACCACACCAATCCCATCTCCCACCAGGGTGGCTACACCCTCTCCTCCTCCAGCCAATCATACCCCAGATCCAGCCAGCCTCCAGAATCACCCATGGGGAGGAACAGAGCTCCCCTTGGAGGAGGAAGAACCACACAGCGAGAGACAGGAACAGCCATCAGCACCAGTGTACGTCTAAATATTGTTGCTTCATTCTCCTTTATTCTTGTTAGTTTTTGCATGAAATATAAAGGCAAGGGAAAGAAAACACACTAATATTAGAGTGAAGAATGACACTTATAACAGAAAAGCGTGAGCTGGTATTAAAAGGTGTGCTTCAAACATGGCGTAGTAGAATTAGTCAGTAGAGAAACAAAAACAAGGTTTTTTGTAGGTCTAGTAATGAATTTTGTGAGGCCTTACTGATGATGTGATATATAGACCCACAGTGCCACCTGCTGTTGGTAACAGTTAATTATGTCCCGATGTAATTCTATTTCTAAAAGCATGAGATGAGCACTAAAAATACAAATGCACCATTTAATTAGATTTTATTTTTATTATAACATCTTCACTCACTACCATTATCCTGTCTTCAGACAATTCTTAACCCTTCATAAAGAATAAAATGCATACTAAAGTAAAAATATATAACTATATTTTATTTCTAGAGACATTTTACTTCTATAATCTGACAGATAAAATGTTTAATGTGTGTTTTATGTGTGTGTGTGTGTATATATATATATTTTTTTAATTAATTTTTAAAAATCATGTTTTCATTGTGTTTAAAAAAACAGCAGCTGCAGTTTGATTGAGATGTGGAATGCACAATGAAAAAAAAAAGATTTTTGAGAATTGTTAAATGGAGTTGCAAATTAACTCTTCATTTATGGAATAAAAGCTGTGTTTCTATTTTTATCGCTTTCTATGAAACATTTATGAAATCTCACAATATCAAAACTAGTCTTCGTTCTGCAGGTCCTATTTCAGTATTTCATCTGCTATTCATTCGTTCATTTATTAATTTATTCAATTAGTCAATCAGATTGACAGTTTAATAGGTGGAGCATAGCATTATTTTAAAAACCACCTGTCATCTCAGGTAACTAAATAAATAATGTAAGTAAATGTTTAACAATGTTTGACGCAGTTGTGATTTAGTGTTTAATTTTTGCATCCTTTCCCTGACCTTCCGAATAAAAGTTGTTACCATTGCACTATAGGTCTTTTATATGTAAATGAGTGTTTTCTATTTGTATAGTTAGTGATGTTTTGCTTCTGTGTCAGTGTAGACATAGAAGAATACATGCTCAGCATATCGCTCGCTAACACCCTCCATCTCTCACACGCAGTTTGATGTCAGTAGCCCAAGAGGACAATGAGGAAGAATCAGTCATCCATCCATCTTCACCTCTCCCCACCAATCCCAAGACTCCCCCTCCTCCTCTTCCTCCTGTGAGCCAGGAACCTCCTCTTGCTTCCACCCCTGAATCCTCCTCCTCGCCCACAGAGAGCAGCTCTAGTTCCAGTGTGACTGTCACTGAGACGGAGACGGTAGCCAGACACATCTCAGAGGGAGAGCTGCTGCTCACTCACGGCCAGATGGCAGCAGTCAGAGGTACATGATCCGTCCAACACACACTCACACGCTCAAACTGAGCCAGAACCGCACAAGCAGCTGCCTCATAAGGATAAAATGAACATTTATAAATAAATGGGCAGCATCGCGCAAAAGCACAAATAGAATTAAAATGATTTAGTAATATAGTATACAACAGTATGTAAAAACTTTATTAAGTCTTTTATGCTCACATACACTACATTTAATTGATCAAAAATATAGTTAGAGTTATTAAATAAATACATAAATATACATGTAATTTATTTCTGTGCTGGCAAATCGTAATGTTAGGCAGCCATTATTTTAGTGTTCATTTGAAATGCTAATTTGGTGCTTCATTGAAATAAGTTGTTAGTGTAGCTGAAATATTATAAAGGTTCTTCTAAAAATACTTTTGGTTCTTTATATTTTTGTTTAAAAGGAACTGCATTTATTTGAAATAAGAATCTATTGTATCAACAAACTTTTATTAACTCAAAATATTAAGATTGAAAACTGTTTCCAACATAATCAGAAATGTTTCTTGAGCACCAGATCAGCACATTAGAAAGGTTTCTAAAGGATCATGAGACATTGGAGACTGAAATTGGCTTTGCCCTCACAGAAATAAATTACATTTCAAAATATCCTCAAATTTCAATAATCAAATAATTGCAGCCTTTGTGAGTATAAGAGACTTCTTTCAAAAACATTAGAAATCTTTTTATTCCAAACTTTTAATCATATTTAATAATACTTTGTAGTATTTCTTTTTTTATGCATTTTGTTTTTGAAAATACTTTTTTCCTCCCAAGTTCTTGAAGATGAAGGAGTCCTTCTGCCTAATTTGATGACCAGCCTGAACGGTTCCCTGCATGGAGTCCAAGATATGGTGAATGTTTGAACTCAAAGTGTCTTAGCAACAGACCCCAAAACATGAGTGTTTCCTGTCGTTTATTTACCCTGATGGAAAGAAATAAGACTGTCATGGTTAAATATGATCTGACAGCTTCAGCTTTGTGTTTGAGCTTGTAGCCAAAAGTTAGAGGTTCAGTCCCAAATGAGAACTGGGGAGACAGCCAGTAACACAGTTATTGCTGATATAACTATAATCTGTGATGATTACCATTGTAAAAAACACAAAACCAGTATTTCCATTTCACTTTAGATAGTTGAAGTGAAGAGAGATCAATCTTAAACAGTAATAGAATTTATAATAGTTCAGGATTTCCATTTAATTTAGAGTAGTGGAAGCTTAGGGGAAAAGTAATAGAATTCATTGTTAAACACATTGTTTAATAAAATAACACCACTCATATGTTTCCAGTTGTACACTAAATCTAATGCGCTGACAAACTCTTTGCTCTTTTTGTCAGGACTATGATCCTCCCAGTGAAGGTCAGGTGATCCGAGCTCCTCGCATTCCTGCTCATCATGATCCCATCCTGTCTCTGTTGGCCAGAATGGAACGTGGACCTGTCAGCCAATCACAGCAGCCAGAGGTATCATGTGACTTCACTGAAGCTTTTACATTACTACTGATGTTCAAACCTGGGACAAATCTAACTAGTTTTCTAACTAGTTCTTTTGAATTTTGTTACGTTAATTTGTTAGTGAAGCTGATATGCTCAACATACTCCATTTAGTTTGTGTACGTAGAAGAAAGAGGCAGCTGTATATATATATATATCTTTTTTTTTTGTGTGTGTGTGTGTAACATAAATGTTAATGTAATAATCATTATGTAGAATACTGACTTTAGAAATATTTACTTAATATTAATTTGATATTTTTTCCTGCCCATCACTTACTATTACATCCATAAACATAAAAAAATAAGTTTTGTATTGTTATTTCTTATTACATTTGTAAATCATTTTTCTCTGAACATTGCTGCGAACAGAATAATTACCCAGTAGATGGTGCTAGAGGATGTTCAAAAAAAAAAAGGACATATGGCCTTTATTCATCTCTCTTTAGTGGGAGGAGGAGAGCAGTGGAGAGGTCAGTGAGGGTCAGAGACCACTTCTGACAGTGGCAGAGGAGATTGTGCTGACCGGACACTCACTCATGGATCAGCAGAGACACACACAGCACCGATCCACAGAGATCTCACCCCACGCCACACTCACATCACCTGGACAAGTGCTCGCCGACCACACTGGTATAAAACATCCCTCAGACAATCCACACTATTGTTTTCCACACACACAGACTGCACTTTACTATAATAAATAAATAAATAAAACTCGGCTCAGAATTTATTGACTTTTTTTACGTCACTCGCTTCAAGCAATAACAGTTAAGCCAGTGTGACATGGTAAAGGCCTCTATGTGTGACGCATGAACTGTTAACATATAAATGTCATTTCACTTTTTTTACATTGTTTTTCTTGTCGCCGTTAATCTCTCTTTTTGCCCATTAACTCCTGAAGCCAATTGGGTGGCCATGTCCTCTTCCTGTATACCTTTGGCGGCGCTACTGGCCCTCTGTGTTGGCGTCTCTAATGGGGCATGTCTCACACTACCCGTGTTATGTGGACACAGGGAATTAAGCTGTTTTTGCTTCAGATTCTGTGTGAAAGAGCGAGCTGAGGCTGACGCAGAGGAAGCCAGGCGGTCTGGATACTTCATCAGAATTCAGGCTCAGTGAAGCAGGCGGAAATGAATCCCACTCCCACTCTAAGCATCCTCTTACACTGACTGTCAACGGCGTCCAGACACACTCGCTAGTGTTTATTCCATTATTCCCTGCTCAATGTGCATTCTTCTGCTGAAGATATTGATTAAAGTACAAATTGACTGATTTTTTTTTCTGATTTGTAGTTTTTTTCTCATTTTATTTGTTACTTTTACTTTTTAATGCAAAACTAAATAACTAAAATAACCATTAAATCTATCAATAATAAACTAAATTATTATTATTAGCATTATTATTAATAAAAAATAGTAGTAATTTATTAATTAATTGATGTTAAGTTATTTATTTAATATTACATTAAAAATAAGAAATAAAATGACTACAAATCAGTTCTACATTAGTAACAACAATAACAATAATAATTATTATTATTTTTAATATATTATTATTTGTTATTGATGGAATTTGATTGTTATTTATATATTTATTTATTTAGTATTAAATTAAAAAAACTGAAATTAAATAGTATAAATTTAAAAAGTAATAGAAATCAGTCCTGCATTAATAATAATAGTAGTTATAATTAACATTAAACCATTTATTCTTATTGTTATTATTAGGGAATATCAAATAATCGTAAACTTTCTGTCCTCATTGAATAATTGTCTGCAATATGAATGTTATGTATTAATACTTATAATTATTATTATCATTGTACACATTAGCAATAAACAACAAATATACATAAAATGTATTATTAGTTGTAAATTAATATTAATACTAAATATGTATTGTTGTATATAATATTTATAATTCTTAAAATGTTTATAATTTTTAGTATCTGATATTTAATAAATTACATGTGTACATTTACAGTTACTAAAGGCTCAAATATGAAATGTTTTCATATTTGTTTTGGCCTATGTAACCGCTTAGCTTAAAATGCTTTAAGTTTCTCAAAGTTTGCGTTTACCTGAAAATTGGTCAAGTTGTTATTGGGGGAAAAATATTTTTAGTAAAGAATAAAGTCTGTGTTAGACTTATTTGGAGTAAATATTAGTTTCATATCATATCATATTCAGACTTGAAATGCTGGATTTTAGTCATTGAATAAAACCTGTGTTGGGCTTATTTGGAGTCAATATTAGTTTTAATATCATGTTACACAGTAAAACGTCACAGTTTGGACTTCCCAAAACCTCATACACTATAAAGAAACAAATGACAAAAAGTCAACAAAAGTTATTAAGCAGACATTTTTGTAAAGCACCAGCCTTGCTGTTAATAGTGTACTTAGACTGCTTGCTGTCCAAAAGCGTGTGGACAGTTTATGTAAATTATGAGTCCTGGGCAACAGAACGCCGGTGTAGACTCAAAACCTCTTCCTGTGTTGGCCTAAACCAATATTTACTCTAAGCCAAGATCGCTCTGCTCACAGTAAAAAGAGCCTCAGTGTTGCTTAGAGACTAGTGCTGCCAAAGAAAAAACACAGACAAGAGTTCATCCTTGACGGAGCTAGAATTTAGTGCTATTTGGCTTCTCTTACCACTCCAATAGTGTCCCCATAACAGAGACAAATCAAAGCTGCTCCAAACCTCACATTCAACTTCACATGTGTAAACATGTTGCAGGCTATCAAACTGCAGGTATACTTGATAAGTAGTATAGTTGCTATCTATGCATAGTTTATTGATAGAGTTATGAACAGTATGGTATTTTGATGAGTTTGCTGTTCTTGGGCGGCGAGCACATTGAGTATTTTCAAATGACGCTGTACTTTGCCCGCAGAAATATTCATGTGTTGTATCCATAACCAACAGGTGCTGTTGTTGAAAACACTGGGCTGTCAGTCAACCTCAGGTCATCTGAGGAACAGAAGGAAGCTGAGGTTTATCATCATGTGATAGCAGTCTCCTCCCCTCAGCTGCTGGATACACAAAACCAGGCAAGTGCTGTACTGTTATCTTACCTAAACCAAGCTAAAATTATTTCTTTGAGAAGCACGAGTGATACATTTCGTCTTATATGTGACCCTGGATCACAAAACCAGTCTTAAGTCGCTGGGGTATGTTTGTAGCAATAGCCAACAATACATTGTATGGGTCAAAATTATAGATTTTTTATTTTTTTTTTGTCAAAAATCCTTAGGAAAGTAAGTAAAGATCATGTTTCGTGAAGGTATTTCTTACCGAAAATATATTGCAACTTTTTTTTTTTTATTATATATATATTATTTTTGATTAGTAATATGCATTGATAAGATTTTAAGGTGATTTTCTCAGCATTTAGATTTTTCTGTACCCTCAGATTCCAGAGGTTTATATAGTTGTATCTCTGTCAAATATTGTCCTATCCATCCAAATCATACAGCAACAGGAAGGTTATTTATTCAGCTTTCAGATCATGTATAAATCTCAATTTCGGAAAATTAACACTTACGACTGGTTTTGTTGTCCAGGGTCACATATTATTAACAGGAAGCACACCAAAGAAGATTACTGTTGACAAACATTATGTTAGAATATAACTTTCATGCCAGGGCACAGCTTAAATGTGACTATTACAATTTGATTGAATTGGATTGTGAAAATTGGAAAGGCTTTGATTTATTTATTGCTTTTCATTGAAAAGTTATTGATACCACAGATATTTGTTATAAAGCTGGGTTTCTGTGGGGGCTTAAAAAGTCTTAAATTTAATTGATCAAATTAAAGGCCTTAAAAAGTCTTAAAATTGTAAAAGAAAGTCTTAATTATTCTTTAATTATTTCTTAAATTTGGAGACGGAAAGAATTGTGATATGGCTGAATGCAATTAAAAGATGATTACATACAAACGACTAGGATTTCATTAAATAAACATGAGTGCTGTAAATCCAGAGTCAGAATGAATCTGTTAACAAGTTAAACTAGTACGCGTTCACGTTGTTTAAGATATGGGGGCTGAAAATGTATAGCCTATAGTTATAACATTTCATATAGCTAATATCACGTAAAGGGTGCCGTTTTTCTTCCAAACGTCAGCATGATTTCAAATGATTTTAGGCAACAGTTCAATAAACAAGTTTTTATTAAGAGACACCACATTTCCTGCTTTTGGTCTATTTCGCCAACAAAAATCACCCAAAACACAGCCACAGCACTGTTTTGCTTCTTTTCTGATGGATCTACGTTTAAATGATTTGGTGTACTTGCAATGACTCACTTTTTAACAGTGACATGCTGCCTCCTACTGGCGGTTTTAATTTTACATTTAAAATATCTTCAATTTATAAAATATCAATAAAATCAAAAAAATTATTTCAAACATCAGTTTTCAACTTTTTATGTTTCAAATATCAAAACATTATTTATGTGTTTGTAACTGCGGGTTAGCATTCTGTGTTCCTCTAAGTTGCATTAAACTGCAAGTACATCTACATGCCAATTGAGATGCATTGCAAAGATTCATTTTGTTGATACAGATGTCATTTGCTTGGTAATAGCAAAAATGCAAAAATTTGATTCAAAAGGTGATGCACACTTTCAAAAAAAAAAAGGCTTAAAGGTTAAAATGCCCAGAAAACTTACTGGGAAAAGATTAATTTCTTTCACTGTGACCACGCAGAATAGGAAGAATATCAAAATATTTTTTTGTCAATATTGCACACCTCTAATTCATGTTATTTCATTTATATAATAATGTAATAATAATAATAAATGCTCTAATAACACTTTTGACACCCATTTAAAAAATGGTTTAAAGGCTGAAATGTAAAATTTATCATTATATAAAACTTTTTGTTTAAGTGAAAACCTGCGACTTAATTGTAAATTTAGCATTTTTACAGTTTAAGATGGTCCTGTAGACATTACCCTCCCCTGCTCATATGGTGTTCATTTTATTTTTGCAGGTCTTAAAAGAAGTCATAAATTTGAGAGAAACTCATACAGGTTTTTAACAACTTGAGGGTAAATGATGACAGAATTAAATTTTTTTGGTGAACTATCCCTTTAAGTTAATATTAAGTATTATGTGAGTGGCGGTTTTCTCTGCAGTATTTAGTGTATAAATCTGCTCAGGCGTGACCTCTGTTCCTACTTTTCTCTTAATCACAAAAACAAAGCGGTCTCTTTCGTGGTGTGTGGAAACTCCTGAGACCCTCATTAACCCAGGATCCTCGGTCTGTAGGTCACCCATATGTGAGGATTTACCCCCCTGAATGAGGGAGATTAAAACAATGTTTTTCCCCTCTGTTCCTGTATAATCCCTCCGCATACAGTGTCCACCCAACGCCCCTCTCCTCCGCTATTGTTCTTGACTCATCTCCTCTCATTTTCTTGTTTAGAGTCCCCCGACAGCACAGGCGGTCCACAGACCCGCACCAATCCTAGTGAGGCAGTATGAAGACAAAGAAGAACCAGGTACACTCAGTCCCTAATGTTTACTGTCAAAAAAGGTCTGAAAAATATCAGTTTGCTCCTAAAAGTTGCATTTGGTAGATATTACATATTGATGACTCATCAAGCACTACACAGATTTTTATTCAGTCAGCTTTCTAAAATGAGAATATTCCTCCTTCAGGGTCACTAATCATGTTTCATGGCTCTGAAGTCAATAAAATTAAAAGGAATGTGTCCCACCCAAGCTTCCTGTTTTAACAGGAAATACATAAACACTAAAGGAAAAAGACCACTGCAGCTAATTAAACAGTTTCCAGAGGTCTTTAAACATGGACTGCCTATTAAACACTATTGCATTCACATTTCATGTTTTGGGTTTGTTACCCATATAATGGACTGCTTTTAAATAATGTGTCCAGTTGAATAGTTTTTATTTTTAATATAATAACCCAAACAAATGGGTAAAAGTTAAGTGGTTTCCGAGTCTCCATATATAACTTGGCTACCTTCTTTTAATACAAGTCTATGACTTTTTTCAATCCAGGTCCAAATTTTGTGTTTTAATTAGAAAATTTAAATCACATTTATATATATATATATATATACACTATATTACCAAAAGTATTCGCTCACCTGCCTTTACTCATTCTATGAACTGAAGT
>JAUMHR010000072.1:2726121-2737190 GCA_032361145.1 Enteromius fasciolatus | reverse complement strand
CTATCTATCTATCTAGCTATCTATATATATCTATCTGTCTATCTATCTGTCTACAGTGTCTATCTATCTATCTATCTACAGTATGCCATTGTTGCTATTTTATTAGGCCCAAATAGTATTATAGAGAGGAATTGAAGTGGGCGAGAGAAGGGGGGCAGGATTTTACCACGAGGCTATGACATAAAAGAAACTTTCAAGTTTAAAACTATATTTAAGTTTTGACTCATTTTCCCTCTAGTTCTAATTATAATTAGCAAAAAATCCTTTTATAATCACTTGTGCATGTGTGCAATAAGCCCTAATGCTGAGTGACATTAAAGTAAACCTTGAAAATTGGCCTTTTCCTTTTCCTTGACTTCTACGTTCTGCATCCCTCCTTCTTCCCTCTGCCATTTCACTCTTTCCTTTTTTCATTTCTCATTTCTGTTCCCTCACATCTATTAGTTCAAATTTTCTGCTGCATCCTGCTTACCCATATGTATTTGACACATAGTTTATCCAGACGCACTCATTCAGTGCCGCCTGTCGTGTGTGATTAGTGTGCGATGAGAGCCAGCGTGTGCTGATGGGTGAATGGACGTGATTAGTGTTTGAACGTCAGCTCGTTCTGTGTCATTACATTTGCTCTGAGGATTTTCCCTCTTTTTTTCTCTCTGTGTGTAATTTGACGCACCAGTGAAACAGCAGAAAGACCGGACGTGCACCTGTGTTTGAGTGCCTGCAGTTAGTTAGCAAATTTCCTGGACATTACGTACGTCCACGTGTGCGTGCATGCATCTGTTTAGTGTCCATTAAAAGGGGTGGTTAGCTTTAAATTAAAAATACATTCATTTACCAACCCTTATGTCGTTTCAGACACAGAAGTTGATATTTAGAAAAAGTGTTTTGCTCTTTTTAGTAAGGTCAATGGGGTTCCATGTTGTCCTCTTCCATCATAAGGACTCAACAGCAGGTTTGCAACAGGAGTTTTAGGTCCCTTTAAAGCAGATATGTGCTGTTTTGCTCAATAACACTGATGTTTTGTTCTGGCCATGAAGCTAATTACAATAAACAGCCCGTATACCTTGACAAAAGCCTCTCTGTTAGGTCCTTTCTATCACTTTCTCATCAATGTTCACACAAGCAACCACTTGTGAGTTTATAAAGGAGGTGACCGCACTGAAAGTCTTCGCTGAATTTCACACTGCAATTCTATACTGTAAGTACATGACATTAAAGCCTTTTAGTCACAGCTTTAGCTCAGACGAAGGGCCTTGAACAAATAGAGCTTCTGTGACTGTGATCTGCACCTCTGGTCGATCTACAGATGGACCAATTGTGTTGTCTAATCAAAAGGCGTAGTGTGGTACTGTACAGCCAGATCGGTTCAGACATGACCTGGGCAGCGTCCCCTGGTTATACAGCTGCTCTCTCTGATGACTATCTCTCCATTTGCCTGTTAGAGAAAGGCTGCTCTGTTCAGGCGTCCCAGTTCAGCTTGTAGCCGTGACATTGATGGGGTAAAAGAGATTTAAAGATGCTTATATAATGGTCGTCGGTGAAACTCCTTGAGGATATGGCAGATGGAGTCTTCGTAACTGGGGTTTATATAATTTGACTCTGCTGCCATTTCATTTTTAGTATGTACTGTAATTAACACTAAGCTAATATTTTGCTTTAATCGTGAAATTATTCACCAGTGATTGATTTATCAATAATTAAAATAATAAAAAAATTCAGTTTAAAATGTTTTTATAAATATGAGTGAAATGCACAATGTTAGAGGTGGCAGATTAGTTATTAAAAAAAATGTGATGCTGATGTTTATTTTTATTCATATTTTGTAAATCTTTTAAAACTCATTTAAAGTTAATCCTCAAAGAACAAACGGTGCTGTTAAATGGAAATCTTAAATTGAGAGTATAGTTTTATACTTTGTTTATCATACTTAGTTCTATTGTGTAAGTGCACATGTGACATTTATATTGATAGTATATTGAATAATATTTTATTTATCACAAAAAGTAATGTTTTGTCCATTTGTGTGATGTATATTCAAAGAGATATTGCATAGAAATGGAAAGTTGCACAACCCATAAAAGGGTCTCTATCCCGAGGTGAAAGTGGACGTCCGTTGAACACTGGGCTCTTGTGTGTGAAATATTGGCCCCTCTGTGAAGCACAGGAAGGGGGTGAGGGCACGCATCACACACACACACACCACAGCTCGCCTCTCGAGGGCCGCGCAGATAAACTGTTTCCAAGCTGCTCAGCCGTTCTGTTTTTACTGGGATCAAAACATCATTCAAGGAGCTGTGCTTTCCAGGAGAGCCGTGTTAACCCCTAGCTCTGTGGGAGCTCTCTTACTTCATCCTCATGTCCAGTTCTTCATTGTAACGATAACATACTTACAGCTACGTGTGGTTAGGCAAAGTATAGATGTGCCAAATGATAACAGTGTACTGTGTTTGTAACTACTATGCACGTAAGTGAATTGTGACTTGCTTGAATGTGGTGCAGAATTTAGATGCCGATTTGAGCTTGTTGTTATGCAAAGCATGCAGGAATAATCACGCTTCGATGAAGTCACTGTGTCGAATTGGGCTGGTGTTTCTTTTCTCATTTTAATAGGCTTATTCTCGTTGGTGTGAGAATGTGGATGTTTTCTACGTGTATAAAGTCATTTTTGCACTTGAAACATGCTTTCGTTTTTACTTGATAGTAGAAATGGCTGATTGTCAAGGTCAAATATAATGTAATACACAGTATATTAAGAAAATATTTTACCCCAAAACATAATTGACACAGAAAATTTGTATTAAAATAAGTATTCCCGGGTTTTCAGTTTAGGTAACTTCAGTGAAAAGAGCAGAGCAGTAGAATATTTTACCACTTTTATGCATATCATTTAATTTGTATGGTCTTTTTTTATTAGAAATGAACTATACAGAATTTTTTGGCCTTAACATGCATAGTAAATATAATAAATCGCTTGAAATCAGCGTGATATCTATATGATGTCTGCTGAAGCTTGTGTTACTCTATAAATCGTTGCATTATTAATGTTTTTGTTTCAGTTTGAGCTCACAGTGTGGCGTGATCTCGCGTTTCCTCTTCAAACAGCGGTCTAACACAAACAAACAGTACACACACTGAGCCGCTGTCTCCGCTTTTCACTTCTCATCGCGCGGCTCCTCACGGGGAGGCTGCTTTAAACAGAGATGAGAGGAGATTATTTACCCAATGCTGCTCTCAGGTTTGTGACGTTCGAAAGAACGACAACTTGAGTGTGTTTGTTTAAACTACTCTCCCGTTGGCCGACAGCCGACAACTTATAACGCATTGTGTGCGTTTACAGTTTTGCGTCATCCTAGATCTATTATAAGTGGTGTTGTTTGAAGAGAATTTAACTGACTCGTGTGTTTAAATGATATACAAACGTTTGGCATTAATGCTGCTGACAGCTTTGGCCACAAACAAGACTCTTTTGCCATGTTATTCTATTGAAGCAGGAAGTAAAGGAATAACAATCGAACCCAGTGAAAGAATAACAAACCGGCGAGAAAGTTGGATTCTCTCTTTGTCCTCGCACAGGCATGCACCGACCCATCCCCCTGCGGTACTATGGGCCGCTCGGACGTAAACTCATGGTCCGAGAGCTCTGGAATAACATGCTACATAAACAAGCCTGAAGAGCTGAGGTGAAGACAGCCTGCCTCTGTTTTGCAGTCACCCAGAACCCCTCCAACACAGAGATGAATGAATAGAACAAGACAGTAAAGACGGGGAAGCTTTTGAGTATGGCCTTCTGCTGCAAATAAGACTCCAGATATGTCATCTCTGTCTAGCGTAATGCTCTCCGTGTTGTCTCTTTGTGTGTGAGAAGAGTTGAGTACTGGCCTTTTACTTAAAACAACATTGAAAATGGCGGGAGAAACCGTATTGCTCTAAACAAAACATCGAAGGGCCGCAGGCTTAACTGGACTTACTGAGTGTTTGTATTTGCGGTCACGTGACCGCAGAACCTGATTTTGCTGAGTTAGGCGTGTCCCTGGGTTAACATCTTTGTTGGCCCTGGAACAACATTGTGATTAGCCAATCAGATTTGAAGAACCAGTTTATAGTTTTTGTGAAGTTTAAGCTTACAATTAGTGTTTGGTGCTTGTACATCAGTGTCAGTCATCTATCATTTCCTCTGATTTTAGGCATTACTCATGGGTAGGGTTAGGTTTACAGTAGCTGTAGAGATATAACAAAATATGTTGACCCAGGAACACGCCTAACTCTGCAAAATCAGGATGTGCCACGTGACTAGTCGACTTCACATTGCCCACAAAAAAATACTGACGGAAGCAAGAGCATCTCAGAGTGATGTGACTGGATTTTGATATACTTTTTCCCGCCCAGTTTTATGTAACATTTGACCTGAAAAGTGAAAGTCAACTCTGTTTTAAAATGCTCTTGAGGCTGAAGATATTCGTTTTATGTTTGTGTGCTGTCTTTTAAGAGCAGCTGTACTTTAGAAGGCGTTGTTCAGCTGAGCCAAACACTGTATTTCATTTGTGTACACTTTGTAGTTTAGTAAAAGTCATGCAGGCGAGCCGAAGCTGCCAAGAGCAAAAGCCGGGCTGAGATGACAACGCAAATCTGTAGGCCATTGCAGAATTTATTTATTGCTATGAAATATTATATAAAATACACCGATGTAGACTGCTGTTTTGGGTCCATAACATTTTTTAATGTTTAAAGTCTCTTATGTTCCCAAGGTTGCATGTATGTGTTCAAAAAAACAGTAACAGTGGTAATATTGTGAAATAGTATTGCAATTTAAAATAACTGTTTTCTGTTTTAATATATTTTGAGATGTAATTTATTTATGTGATGAAAAGCATCATTACTCCAGTTTTCAGTGTCACATGACCCTTTAGAAATAATGTGCTACTTATGAAACTTCTTTTCCCCTTTTAGCAGTTTTTTTATTTTAAGTTTTTGTTAATGCTTTTGTGGAAACAGTGATACATTTTATTCAAAATTCAAAAGAACTTTTATTTAATTTTTCAATAAATTTATTCAATCTTTTTTATATATAAATTATGTAAGATGTTGAATATTATAGATTAAAAAAAAACGTTTTCCTGTATTTGACAGTAAAATATAAGTTACCTTGAATTAACAATTTTTTTACACTTTTTTTAAATATGAAAAAATAAAATGCATCATGGCACCAAAATGTTCGTCAGAACTTGTAAAAGTTTGTACCACTTGTACCAAATTATCTTTTTTTATCATTTTCGATAAATTTATTCCATCCTTTTTTTTTTTAAATAAATTATGTAAGAGGAAATATAATGTATAAGATATAATATATTTTATTTTGTTAAGATTTTAGAGTATGCTTCGTCTGGTACACTAATGATATTTGAATATTATAGATTAATAATAATTTTTTTTTACACTTTTTTTTAAATATGAAAAAGAAAATGCATCATGGCACCAAAATGTTCTTCAGAACTTGTAAAAATTTGTACCATTTAAGCCATCACTTACTGTAAATAAAAAAACATTTAATTTTAGATTTTCATAGTAAGAAAAATAGCAGTAGTACCTGTAGTTTTTTGGCAGAGACTTACTATGGTAAAACGGAACGGTATCATCTGTTAATGGCATGTGAGCAGAAAGTTCATTCTGTGTTGTCTTGTTCTGGTCTAAATGGTTTGTTTTGACAGCAGGGTGTGGTATGACAGTGTCAAGTGTCTGTGTAAGATGGGTAAGTGATGACTTTAGTCGGCCTGTTTGTCTGTAGTTCCACACTGAGTTCTTATCTGCAGTTGATTGACAGAGACTCCCCTGGCCAAGTTCTTGTTTATCGTCATGCTCCATCAAGTTTTCCCATCCCCTGACCTGCAGATGCTGCTGAGCCATTTCACGCCACAGTTACGGCTTGCCTCCCTGCAGAGTCACAGCGACCGTAACACAACCATCACTGGGTTCAGCGGACAAAGCTCTCAGATGCACTTTTATGGCTTCTGTGCTGCTCAGTTTCAGGGATTTTGCAGTGGCATATTAAGTGTTGTAATGGTTTGCAGTAAAATGACTCTAGTCACAGAGCATGCGTGTTTGCATAGAGGGAGTGTAGTAACACTAAGGCTTTAATTCATAATATAGCTTAAACACAGAGCTACAGTGTTTACACACTAATAAAAATCAACCCACCAAAGATTTATTCTTTTTTGCAGTTGTCTCTCTGCACATTAATACAAAAAAACACTGACTTACCAAAGCTGTGTCATAACTAAAAAAAGCAAGTTTTATTAAAAAAATAAATAAACTGGATTTTGGCTTGAGAGCCCTAGTGAAAAATAAATATACTTAAATCTCTTTGAATTACATTTGTTTTGTGCTTAGTATACTACAAATACACTTTCATATTTATGTACTAAATAAAATGCCATGCAACCGTACCTTTAGTATACTAAACTGCTATACTTGAAGTCTGCTAAATTGGAACAACTAATTTTGTACTTAATGCACTTTAATTGTGCAGAAGTCCAATTAATTAATTAATACTTAGTAATTTTGATTGTGCTGTAGTGGAACTACTGCAAGTACTCTTCAGGTGCACTTTAAATATTTTGCATTTAAAGGGCAATTTAACACAATCCTCATTAGAAGTGACATACAGTAAACACCCATTTTAGGCTTACTAATAAGAAATATGCATTGTGCACGAGTAATAAGCCCAACTTTAATTAACATTTTTGTATCAGTAGGTCTAGAGTTATCTGTCAGTAAATATGTTCATAGATTTGAACTATACTTAGTATAAAATAATTGTATATATATATTACGTTTTTTTACTAGGGAGTGTCTTTTTTGAAAGTAAAATAAAGTTCTAAAAGTCTTAAAGTTTGATAAAGCAAGATTTACCTAAAAAAAACATTTAACTTTGGCTTGATTTAAAGTCTTTAAATGTTTAAAAGTGAAAAAGAAAAAAATAGTAGTGGGCAACGATTAATCACATCCAACATAAAAGTTATACTATTATATATATACTATACGTGTGGGCTGTGTTTATAAAGACACACACATACAGAATATATTTAGAAAATATTTACATGTATATAGTCATACAATTTAGATTATATAAATATATAATAAATGAATATATAAATGGATTTAATATATAAACATGACATATTTTTCTTAAATTTAAATATATACATGTGTGCCTGTATGTACAGGTCGGGCAATTTATATGGATACACCTTAATAAAATGGGAATGGTTGGTCATATTAACTTCCTGTTTGTGGCACATTAGTATATGTGAGGGGGGGCTTTTCAAGATGGGTGGTGACCATGGTGGCCATTTTGAAGTCGGACATTTTGGATCCAACTTTAGTTTTTTTAATAGGAAGAGGGTCATGTGACGCATCAAACTTATTGGGAATTTCACAAGAAAAACAATGGTGTGGTTGGTTGGATTTAACGGCACCTTATTCTTTCATGAGTTATTTACAAGTTTTTGACCACTTATAAAATGTGTTCAGTATCACCAACCATTCCCATTTTATTAAGGTGTATCCATATAAATGGCCCACCCTGTATATATACAAGATAAATATAGACCATGCACACCTATATTGTGCACACAAAATTGTTATTCTAGATGAAATAAATCATTGCCAAGCACAAAAAAAAGTCTTGAAGTTAAAAGGCAAGTTTTTTCAAAACATTTAAATGTCTTGGATGAATGGATAGGTTTAAAAATCAAATAAATTCATATAACCGTATTATTTTAAACTGGAAAAAGGAAGGTTTATGAAATCAGACTTTGAATTTTGTCTTAAAATCATGTGATTTTTTTTTAAGAGGTTTTATAGGTTTTGAAGTTTAAAAGCAAGCATCAAACTTTAAGTTTGACTTGACAAAGTCTTATTTAAAAGTTATTAAAAAAATTGATGGATGGAGTTCCTTCATTCTGAACTTCAGAGAAAAATAATGCCGTGCATTTCTGTAGCAGTGTTGCCAAATTGGCCAGGATGAGTTCTGGACATATGGCAATATCTTTCAACTGCACTACTGAGTAACTCTTGGGAAAAAGCTTCTGACCTTCAGGATTTCAAGTTGTGGAAAACGAATCAAGATTTGTCCTTACTTCATGGCACGCTAAGAGTTTCTTCTTCTGCAGTATGTTTATCAGCGCTCTAAATGCCTGTGAGGGTAATTGTTTGTGCTGTTTGCGTCTCGTCCAGTTGTTCGGTGTAATCTGAGGAAGGCTTGAGAATCTGATGTCAGTCCGTCCAGCTGTACTGACATGTCTGTGTCTCTGAACAGCTGCAGAAGGGCTCTGCACCAGCAGGCATTCCACGCCACTCACTCAGGCCACGCATATCATTTTATTGTGTCTGTTCAGGACCCTGCGTGTTTGAAGTTTCTTGTCATGCCCCAGTTACAACAGTCCTCTTCCATTGACGCCAACTGGCCAAGTGCAGCCCGGAAAGCCATGAACAGATCTGGGAAATGGTGTTTATCTCCAGCTGTAAATAAATGTGTCATATTGCTGCCTCTTGTGCTTTCCATCTACCAGAGTTTCTCACAAAATACAGTAGTTTCTTCAGTTATTGTTGTACCACATCTGAAATCCTAACTGATTGATATTCAGTCATTGAATATTTTATTTATTTTATTTTGTTTATGTATATGTATATATATATATATATATACACAAAAATGTTTTGAGTATTATACACTACCATTCAAAAGACTGGGGTCAGTAATATTTTGCTATAGAAATATCTTATATGTACCAAGCCTATATTTATTTAATCAGAAATACAGTCAAAATATTATGACATTATTATTATTAGCATTTAAACTAATATCTATTTTTGTGATTTTTTTTTTATCTCTTTTTAATCAAAAAAAAATTATCTTACACGTTATCAATGTTGTGTTGCTTAATTGTTTTGTGAAAGCATTATGTTTTAAGGATTCTTTTGATTCAAGTTCAAAAAAAGCATTTATTTTAATTGGATTTTTTTTTTGTAACTGTAAATGTCTTTTTAATCAATAAATACATGTTTTAATTTATTGCTGAATAAAAATATAAATAAAAAAATTATTAAATTATTTATTATTATATATATTTTAAATAATTATTATTGTCCCCAAACCTATGAATGGTAGTGTATACAATTTCTTTATATATTATATGGCATTATATGTATTGTTTTTAATATTAATATTTAAAGTGTGCATAATTGTTTTGTAATTTAATTACATTTTCCCAATTTGTACACATCTTTCATATTATTTACCAATCCCTTAGGCTGATTTTCAGTGATTAATGAATAAATATGACAGAATTGTAATTTTTTGTTGAACTACAGCATACCTCCAATTCTGTTCATAAGTGGACTTTCTATAGTGAGTAAACACTCGGTTTGAGTGGTATTACATGCTTGACAACTTCATGCCCACCAATAACATGAGTTTGGGGCGGGAGCTATCTGTTTATCTGACCAATAGCAGATGATGCAGTGTTTAGGAAACATGCTAATTATTTATTATTTGTGCAGTTGCTTTCAAAATTACTCACTGCAACTTTCAGCATTTGTCATAAACACTATTGTATGCATTTAGTTTAAAAATTCAATAGGAGAAAAAAAAAAGATTCCTTGACAGACTGCAAACTCTCACTCTTTCTTTGCTTTGAGAGATGTTGCAGCAGGCGTATCGTGCTGCCTGTCTCATCCTGTCAAGCGTGAGATCAGGCATAGCGATAAGGTTCCCCTCACAGATGGATGAGTGGAGATGAGAGGGATAGACTTTTGAAAATGAACCGGGTTTGAGTGTGGCTGTGCGCTCCAATAGTCATCACCTCTTCACCCCCGACTCCTCATCTGCCAGACGGAGTGAACAGGGGGGTTCATCCCTGCAGCAGGGCCGCTTTGATCAGCCGAGCCAGGCAGAGGCGCTAAGCCACGCGGCAGAAGGCCCCATCTCTGCTTTCACAGGTTGAGGAGCAGGCTTTCATGGGAGCGCTCCCGTTACAGTGCGCAGAGGTTTTGTGGGGTTACAGCCGGGGTTTGTGTTTGATGTTGGGCTGAGTGGAAGCTACAGCCGTCCTGTCTGAGCAGATGGACAGATGTGTGTCCTCTTGTATGACACATGCCACTTTACAGGAAACTGAGGGTTTAAATGTGATCCTGTTGTTGGAGGATGCACAGATGACTAGTGTTTCAGATGTGATTAGTTGGCGAAACCCTTTTTGTGGTGGACAATTCTTGCTCTGAAGTGGCATTTACTCACAAAAAATATGTGAGAGTGGTATATGATTACAAACCTGAGATATCAAATGCATTTTGTTTAATGTGCAGTTTAAAACTGGCCCCTTTTTTTTAAAGACATTCAGCAAGGAAGCATTAAATTGATTAAAAGTGACAGTAAACACAGTAAACAGTATTCATTAAATATTCCAAAGAAAATATTAATGTTTCCCCACATATATTAAGCAGCACAACTGTTTTGAACATTTATAATAGTGAGAAATGTTTCTTGAACACTAAATCACCATAATAAAATGATTTCTGAAGGATCAGGATTCAGCTATGGTGGAAATAAACTTAAGTATGCAGCCTTGATAAGCATAAGAGACTTTTTTTTTTTAAATATTGAAATAAATTACCTACCTGAAATTTTTTTAAATTATTTAAAAATATCAAATCCAGAAGAACTGTGGCAATGTCTACAAGATGATTAAAAAAACCTACCTGGAAAACTCTGGGCAAGTACACCTCGAAACAGAAGCTGTTTTACCAAAAGATGTAATACCAAATATTCATTTGATTTAGTTAATTGATAAATTAAATCTATTTATGGCATTCTTTTTGAAAGCATCCTCATTTTACAGCATTTTTACACAAGTGTCTAAAACTTTGAACAGTACTGTAGCTTTCCAGGTAGGTTTTTTTCTTCATCTTGGAGACGTTGCCACAGTTCTCCTGGACTGGGTCTGTCTCAGTTTGTTCTGTTTCTTCATGTGATTCCAGACAGACTGATGATGATCAGATCAGATCTCTGTGTGGAG
>JAUMHR010000072.1:2699325-2718672 GCA_032361145.1 Enteromius fasciolatus | reverse complement strand
TATATGATATTTGCTGCGGGGGCACGGGCTTCGATAATCTCACTCCTTTTTGACCATACCTCTGTTTGCATCCCTGTGTAAAGAAACTTTTCCAAGGTTTTATGAATGTTAAAGGATCTTTAGTAAGCCAGAGATTGATCCAGATTGATCAGTGTTAATAACAACATTGGTTCTTATGAGCAATCACAACACACTGCATTTGTTCATGCACTATTCTTTTTCATTTATCTCTTCTTCAAATCTTCTCTTTTTTTAATCATGTCCCCAAATGACCCCTGAAAACCCGGCACTGTTCGGCAAGTCATAGTTGAAGTAAGACAAGTATCCCATTGTTGCAATGGTTTGATTTTTCTTCCAATCCTAGACTCTCCAAGGATATGCAAAATTTTAGACAAATGTATTTTTTGTTTTGCTTGGTTTCAAACCATTTTAAACTCCCAACCACGGAGTACAATTATGTAAATGTCTTCCATTTTACGCTAGAGGCCATTTTTATCTACTTGAGGTTGTATGTTTAAAGAAAATTATTGTTTGTGAAGATTTGTACTGATATATTTTCAGAGCCTCCAAGTACTTCATTTCCAACAATATGAGAGTTTCCCAATACACTGACGTCTCTGTAGTCTTCAGCCAGGCTGTTTCAGTGGCAACGAAATGTCTGCCTCTCGAGTGTGATGTTCTTGGCTGTGCAGTTTTAGTCTCTTTACTCAGAAGTGAATGTTTGTCAAAGCCCACACAGAAATTTAAATTACAAAAGCGTATATGTATATATATATATATATATATACTTTTTATTTATTTATTTATTTTTTTGATAGTCAGTCTTTTTTTATTTAGTTTTTTATTTTCTTTTATTATTATTTTTTTAAAGCTTGTTTAAGGTTTCCTCATTTAAATTTAGCTTATTTAATATATATATATATATATATAATAGTTATTTCTTTCCTTTCGAATATTATATTAATAAATATATATATATTTATTGTTTTTATTATTCTTTATGGTGTTTAGTGCCACAAGTGGCTCTGAAATTTCAAACTCGCTTTTCAAGGTATTGTTTTTAGAAAATACTATTATCCCTTTCCATAGACATTGTTCCATAGTTATCTGCTACTCTAGTTTATATAAACACAAACATCTAGACTTTGAGGGGCTTATTTAAAAAAAAAAAAAAAAAAGTCGGTGTTCATTAAATGCTGTTTACTGATTCATGACACCCACTATCGCGCTCACTTGGGTTTGAATAGCTCTGGGCGGCTTACATGTGCTTCAACTTAAAATAAGTTTTTGTTTCTGTTGGTGGACAAACTCCCACTCTCTTTTTATCTGTCTATTCCCTTTCACTGCCTTCATTTGCTCTCTCCCTCCACCCTGAGGTGTTGTAGTCAGTCAGTAGTGTTTGTAGGCCACAGGGTTTTCCAACAAGAATCTGTGCCAAACCTGGCCCATCTGCTCCACAGAGACCGTGTTCAGTGCAGACGGCCATAAAGACACACTACAGCAAGCAAACATGCCCCAAGGACTTTTACCTTTGAATATTTGTGTGAAATAACATTACTTATTCAGTCCTCTTTCTTTTAACAGTATGACATGAAAGGTCATCATATCCAGTGTGAATGAGTTTCAGCCTCTTCTCAATGTCTTAAAGGAACAGTTCACCTAAAAATGAAAATTTACTCACTTATTTACACATTTTTCTAAACTTTTTTGACTTAAAACACAAAAAAGGGGTGTTTATATGTGCTTTTACCGTACAATGAAAATGAATGGTGACCATGTTTGTCAAGCAAAACTTATATGTGAATAACAACTTAAATTGTAGTATTTCCTCACACAAAGCAATTTCATGGCTACTGAAGAATTGAAATATGATGTATGATTTATATGGACTTCTTTTGTAGTGCTTTTATGCTCTTTTTGAATCTTGATCTTGGTTGTAGCTTGAACATTCTTTAAAATTTGTTTTAGAACATGAGGTTGAGTAAATGATGACACAATGTTCATTTTGGGGTAAACAAACCCTTTAATGAGGACCTTGCCATATTTTTGGCTAGGCTTGTTCCTATTGGCTTTTTATTGTCTTATTCGGGTTATTTTGCCAGTACTGGCAACAGACAAAAGACAAATAACGGTCCAAATTATGGCAAGTCCTTATTTTCCACGTGGAAGTGTATCACCACATGGTCTTGTTATTATAGTCGATCCATATCAAATGTTCAGATCTGTAGGGCTTTTTCTTGTTATTATATTCAGGTTGTGATTCAGTCGTTAGGCGTGAAGTGGCTTTTATTAATCATCTATTGAACGAATCTGATTGTGTCAGTTTGCTTTGAACACACTCCAGTAAAACCATGTGCAGGCTGTTCAATCTGTCCAAGCCAATGAAGCTCAGTATTTGTGGGAGGGAAATTATGGGAGAGGCTCATGTAAAAAAAAAAAAAAAAAAAATCTCTTTAGGTCTCCTAGTAAATGTTCTGCAGATCAAATTGATGTCTTGTGGATCAAAGCATACTGGAAGAGATTTTTAAAGTAGACATACCATGGAAAGCATCACATTCCTTACACTTTTAAAATAAAAGAGTTTGATTTACTGCATAGATGTACTTCAGATTTGCTCCCTTTACAATATTCGTAGATAATAAAGGTTTTTTTAGAAATGGCGTCATCATAGCAAAAAGATTAATATACGATGAACCACATTAATAATTAGATCTGTTTTGTGTGCGTGTGTGTGGAGGGGCTTGTTTTGCTACAGTTGTGAGGATCAAATATCCCCACAAGGATAGTAAAACCTGACATTTTTGACTTCGTGAGGACATTTGGTTGGGCCTCACAAGGGAAATAAATTATTGAAAATGCTAAATGAAGTTTATCTTAAAATGGTGTGTCTGTGTACGCATAAAAGGGTCTTGGAGACATTCTCAGATTTCTTCTGGATTTAGTCTGACTCAGTTTGTTCTGTTTCTGGATGATGATGGTAACTGAGCTCTTTGTGGAGCAGTGGTTGTTGTCAGATACAAATCTCACTGGATTATTACAAATAAAAGATTATTTGTGAATGTAAACTGATATTTCCTGCTGCGAAACTAAGCAAAAGATAGCAATGACTGTTTACAAATATTTTTTGCCTTATTACAAATACATCTTTATATCCCATATGCAATCTACTTATATATTTGTTTTAAACGTACAGCAGTGCAAGAAAGCTTATCTAACAAAGTAAAACTCTGTAGTATGTCTGCTTTATTGCTGTATTGCCGAGCTTTGATCCTCACCAGTGACAATATTGTCTAACAGCTTGAGAAAACACACAGGAAAGAGCATCGTCCTCAGTTGTATGTGTGTGTGAGTCTGAATCCAGTTCCCTGCTGATCTCCATCAGTGTGTGCCCGGCGGTCCCGCGAGGTCTCTGTTCACTCACACTTCCTCTTCTACACGCCCCATTGATCTGGGTAAATGCCCACCCTGCCTCTTGCCCGCTGCCCCCCCAAACACAGAGGAAATGACTGATGAGTGTTTGTTTGTGTGTGTGGAAGTGTGTCAGCGCCAGGCCAGTGTGACGGTTCTAAAAGATGTCCTAATAAGCAGCTGATGTCAGTGTGTTCAGATGATGAGTTCATTGTCATTAACTGGAAAGCCTTCATTATTTGGGTTGAGTAGGACGACTTAATTGCATTGAAATGTCAGAATACAAAAATGAGTTAACTTAGTGATCCCAAATAAGGTATATATAAATGATATATGATGTTTTTCCATTGTTATAAGCTTATCGTTTTACCTGCTTTCATTCAAATGTTGACCCGCAGGTGAAGACATTTTTCTGAACACAGAAGGAGGAGGAAGTGATGTCAGAGTGCTGTCAGTGAGGCTGCCGTCAGTCAAACAGGATCGGGAGTCTGTCAGCCTCAGCTCTGTCGAAGGCGATACAGACTCTTCTGTTAATGATGTGTTTTAACAGCGACGACCCTGTGAAACCTCTCTGACAGGAAACTGCTAAGTGCCTGAAAGGAAGGAGATGTTCTCAGCCTTAAATTATTCACTTCGCAGGAACTCATATTTGGATGACAGTGCAAGTGATACAATGAACTTTTTGTAATGTCTCTTGCATCAATGCTAAATGAAACCATATGTGCTGTTGTTTGCTGTATGACCGTACTTTTTTATTCAAATAAATTTTAAACATCTGTATCATCTTAAACAGTTTTTGTTTGCGCTTTTCAAACTTTTTAATTGAACTTTTCAAAGTTTCATCCCCATCAGGTTGACGTCATTTGTCAGCTTCTTTCTGTCCAAGCGGGACTGTACTCTGTCATGGTAATGGCAGCGCAGTGCATTACTTCATGAGAGAGGTTTTTCACATCATTAGTCTCAGACTGCTGTTTCTCCCATTAAAGGGGAAGATAGAGAGATAGCCGCTATCAGATGCTGCTTTGCCGTGTCCTGCACTGATGATGCCTGTCTAATAAGCATCCTGTTTCCTTTTCAGCACTTAAGACATGATAAAGTCTGGAAGAAGTAACGCAGAACCAGACTTTTGACTATCGCCATGAAGTCTGGTCCATTTTACAGCTCATTCTGGCCTAGATTTACCCACAGTTTTGGATAATAGTAATGCATGCAGTAGCTTGTAGTTTAGATAAAATGCTTATATTAATGCAATAATATGTGCTATTTAAGTTGTAAAGTTGTCTAAATCATTCCTTCTAGGCATATAATATTGTGTGATGTATATTGTGTGAAAGTTACAGGGTTTCCATGATACTGGGTTGAAAATGTGGATATAGTGGATATAAGGCAAGGTTAGTAAGCCGTTTTATTATGCTAGCCTCATGTTAACATTTATCATTTTTAAAGGTCCTTGCACTCTGGGTCCTGAAACTTTCATAAATGCGTTTTTCGTACTTTTTGTATTCGTCATCCTTTCATATCAAAATAATTGCTACAGATGCAAATCTGCAAAAAAATCAAACCTGGTCTGTTTTCTGGACGGCAATGTGTGCAATGGCCTTAAGTCATGCAGCCATTTTAATGTTTATTCTGGTTCAGCACCCCACAACCACTTAAAGTACTGTCAGTATTTTGTTTTTAACCAATGCAGGAACAGTCAACAGTTACTCAGCAGCCTGGTACCTAGTAAATGCTATCTTACTTCCCAACAGTTCAATAAATTCCTGTAAAATTGCATGAAACCTGCCAATCAGAATTGGAGCTTTGAGATTTTTGAAAACCATTGCAGTTTTTGTGTACGCTATGCATCACAGAGACAGGATGTGGTCTGCCAGTGTACCATCTGAGACTTTAATGGAAGTATCTTGATACATCTTGACCTTGGTGCAAGAACTCCCGGCAGACTGTGTTCAAGAGTACAATAATAACTAGAGTATTGTTGTTTTCAGCCTTGTGTCAGAGAGCACTATGGCACAAAATGCACTTTTCTCAGTTTTTCTGCAGGTATAAGAAGAGGAACCTCGTGAGGAGGAGTGGAATCTATATATAAAGAGGTCATCTGGGAGAATGTTAGGCTTTTACAGCTGTAGAGCAGCCAATGGAGCGATAGGTGCAGATGATAAGAGCAGCCAGACCAGGTCTGGAAATGAAGAAGCTGGTGGTGTGATGTGACGCTGACCAGAGACACGAGCAACTCGGTGATGCACAGCTGCTCTGAAGAAACTTAAAGTAGTTTTTCAGTTACTCATGGTTAGTTTAATTATGTGTTTATAAGCATCAGTGGCATGCTGTCCATTATTACAGTGAAACAGGTACAAATTCTTTCATTAACATGTAGTGCTGTCAAATGATTAATCGCATAATAGTGAATATAATTTGTGAAACACATATTCAATTATTACTTTTTTTAAAAAATTAGTATGCAAAAGTACTTAACACCATTAAATTTCATGTAATTGGCATTATGATGGAAAATTGTTAATTTTTAATAAAAATTATGAAATGAAAAGGTCAGAAAATGAAAGGTAAATTAAGTGCAGTCTGAAATATTAAGCATTGTGCTGCAAGTGTGTTTTTGCAGATGCATGAGGTCATCGTAAAAAAAAATAATCTTAAACCTTAAAAAAGTTCAGTTTCTGCTTGAAGTCTAATTAAATTGACTGTAGAAATAATTTCCATTTAAATTATATTAAACTACCTTAAAATTTGACTTGACTTTGACATAAAGTTAATGAAAAAAACTATATTGATATTGAAGAAACAGTAAAAGTATGGTTTATTTAGTGTAGGTTTATTTTGAAGCCAAGAAAAGAAAAGATTAGTAAGGAATTCAAATACTGTGGTTATACTTTTGTGTTACTTAAATATCAAATGCTCATTTGCAGTTCTGTGGGCTAAGACAAGTTAAACCAATGTCAGTGGTAATTATGCATTATGCCAACTGTAGATTATTTCTCATCATATGATTGATCTTTCCATTGGGTTAATAATATGTAGCATCTATACTAACTATATAAGCAGCTGTGTGTGTCCAAACACTAAATGATCAACCTCATTCTAATGCATCCGAGAGCTGAGGTCAGCTGATTGGATTATAATGAATACTCTAGAGAACCGCCAGCACAACTGGACCGAATTGCAAAGAAAAGAGGAGAGTGCCTCAGAAACCAATTGCTGGCCTGAAATCACTCAAACTTCTTTTAAGTGCTTTCTAAAGATTAGGTTTGTGGGCCAAGCTTTGCAGTCAGCTCATATCAGTCCCACCTCCCGCATCTTCCACCCCAAGAAATCCACTTAAAGTCACTCTTAGCCAGCTGTTTATCAAAGCCAGATGTGTCGGCAGGAAGCCGCTGGAAATTAACCATGACATTGTCCACTCTCCTCATGAAATGTCCTGTAGAGGAGAGAAAACTCACGTAAACCTCCCCCCACCTCCTCTACATGTACCAGGCGACCGTTTCCATCAGAGACCGGTGCTTAAGTCTTTTGGGAATACTTCGGAGGGTCTGTTTTGGTAGGAATGTCAATAGCTAGTTGAGTTCAATTGTGAGCTGTGATTGGACGAAGCAGCTTTGTGTCACACTTCGTGCATTTAATCATGGTGACTTTAGATGGATTATGCTTTCGGGAAAACTCTCGAATTGTTGCAATTTTCCCAACTATTCCATCTGGAGGTAAAAGAGCACAGGCAAAACTATTATAGGGCTCTTCATACTGACAGTGATTTGCAGCAACAAAGTGACCAGTGTGGTTATGATTTGAGCCAACTAAAGTGACAGATTAACTTTATGCTAATGCACAGTAATTTCATTTGATGATTACCAGTATGAGTGCAGAAAGTGAAGCTCATGTGATCCGCCTCCTGATTCAGCTTCTGTTTTAATCGCTGTCTTTCAGAGAACATTTATATGCGCATTAAGGATTCTGAACTGCAGTGCGGTTCTGGAAAGCATTTATTGGGAAATGATGAGGGTAGGATAATGAAATAGATTAAAGATATGCACATATATCACGGCTCTTTATGCCATTTTGAGCTCCTAATGTGTGTCTTTTACGTGTGGGGATAATGAATAGCTAATTGATTCTGAGATACCACACTTATGAAGCTTTGGGATTTCATGACCTCAACCTTTTTTTTTATATATATATATATTTTTTTTTCCTTTGTTTTGTGAACTTTTATTGGTCATTTATTTCATTTGCATTTTACAGTATTTTATCAAATATTTTTAACAGTGAAATTGATTTATGTAATGCATTCTATTGTATTTTTGTTACATTTTATTTAAATTTAGATTGCGAATTGTTATCGATAATGTATTTTTATTTAAAATACTTATTTATGAAAGCAATTTTACTTAAGGAAACTACTATTAATTATGTGATTTTATTGCATTTAAACTGTTATTTTATTTTTATATTTTAATTTATTGAGTTGATAAATGTAATCTTAACTATATTTATAATTGAATTTTGTTGTATTATATTTTATGAATTCAATCTAATTTTACTTGTGGAAATGCACTGCTTTTAATCTATTTTATTTTATGTTATTGAGATTATTGACATTTTTTTTTCATTATCATCAATATTATTATTGTTATTATTATTTGCAATAATTTCAGTTGACTATGTGTCATTCTATAAACATTTTATTGTATAGAGTTATCACTTTTTTATTTGTTTTGCTACAAGAGAAACTTACATTTACATTTAGGCATTGTTCAAATAAGTACAAGCTAGAAAGAGAAGGAATAAATAAAGAGAAAGATCATTTTTTGTTGTTGTTTTTTTAAGTCAAGTAGTTTTTGAAAGAGATGAGAAACTGTTCATCTGCTAAAAGTTCAACTTTTATAAGTGCATTAACATGCATATGCCATCAAAAATGGTCTGAAACCCTGCAAACTTCAATTTCATGCAATGTTTAAATGTTACATTAGCACAGATGCTTTAAAGTTGTAGAAGGAAGAGTGTTACGCCACGTATCTGGATGAAAGTAGGACATCCACAGACTTTACTATCTAACAATCAGTGACACTGACCAGCTTCGATACAGATTTCTTTATTCCACTACAAAAGCAAGGTGACGTTGAGTAATGATGTTTGGGGTCATGATAAGAAGCACAAAGAACTTCCCTGCCCTCTCAAACCAGAGTTTTAAAAGATAAATGGCTGTCTAGGAAGATTTAGGCCAGTTCAGTGTGCCACCGCTTTGTTGTTGTGCCTCCGGTGATGAATTACTGCCGTTAAGCTTCAGGACGGTGGGGATTGTACCCAAGTGACCCTCGGTACTGAACACCTGCCAAACACATCACTCCCTCACGTCAGGCCTCGAAGTGTCCACCTGCTGAGACACCATCCACCTCTGTCTGTCTCCTGGACCCTTTAAAATAGATACTCTATAAAGCAATATCACAGTAGAGATCTTAGTCTGTCTGCTTTGGAACAATCTGGCATCCAATAAAAAGTCTCTTCTTGGTTCTGAGTTTAGTTCTTGTACTTTGGTATTTGCCTATACTTTGTACAGCACTTTGGCCAACTTTAGTTATTTTTATATGTGCTTTATAAATAATTATGACTGGCTGATGGCAGATTATGAATGGTTTTGGTTAGTGTGCATTTACTAACATAGATTTGGTTGGTGTACATCTATACTAACTGGTTCTAGTTCATGTGGACTTATAAAGGTTCTAAAAGTCATAAAAGAACTTTATATATTATTTTTTCGTCCTAAAAGAATCCATTTTGTGAACGGTTCTTAACCTTTTTTTTATAATTGTGAAGAACTTAATAGTTTTGTGCAGAGGATGTTTTTTTTTTTTTTTTTTTTTATTGATTGTAAATGTTCTTTGTAATTTTTAAAATATAGTTTGATATTAGTTTGAAGGTTGTTGTTCTTGTACATGAGCTGCTATTTGTATTGCATTTTCATTTCAATTTTTGTTTTATTTATTTGTATTTTAGTTTTTGAGATTTTACTTGTGGAAGTGAACTGCTACTTTGATTTGATATATGTAATATTATTAGTTACGTTTTATTGTATTATATTTTATGAACTGAATCTCATTTTACTTCTGCAAGTGATAAATATATTATAATTTTATTTTGTTGACCATTTGCATTGTGCCTTTTTGAACCTAGCATCAAAAATGTTTTAACAACGTTCAAATAGTTACTGTTATTTAAAGCATTAGATATCGAAATGGACATTTTTTTCCTGCGTTTATTAAACGAGGTTATTTTTAAATATACCCTTTTTCATTGTTAATTAATGTTTGCTTTAGATTTTAATATTGATTTATTTGAATTTGTACATTTTAAATGTATGTTAATGAATCCAACCTTTTTTTTTTTGCAGACAAAGTTTCAACATTTTAACTCTTGGATGTCAGCTGCTTTCCCATATAAAAATAATTCTCACAGCTCTGAAGAATGCGATTGATAATAGTCACATCACTGCATTATCTTGAACAGCCCAAATGTCTCAGCACTGTTGGGGAGTTTTATTTAATGAGACTATTAACTTCTCCTAGTCAAATGTGAGAGTTTGTTTGGACACAGTGCAGATTTCTTGGCCAAGTGTTGCACCGCTGGGCTGAATGCATGTTAATTGGTGTTTGGGAGGGGTTTGATTATCTCGCTCCGGGATTTTAATGGAGCCTCTATGGATAAGAGAACCGCAGGGGAGGATGGGTACTGGACACTGGCCAAATAATTCTCCTTCAGACTGTGAATACGTAAAAAAAAAACCTCTTGTAAGACATCCAAATTCTCGTTTGTTGTTGCACTCGTCCCGCAAATACGTCTGCAGCTACAATGTGTTTGCTAATGGCTCCTCGCTCGGCCTGAGATTAATTATGCAGCGTAAGGTTTGGCGTCCAGTGAAGGGCTACAGATGGAAGCTGTCTGTGTGTGTTTATGGAAATCAGGCTGCGCTCACACTGCCAGATCAGATGATGGATGGACATACAGTTTCCTTGGATTAGATCGAGTCTAGGACGGCCGCATTGTTCTAGCCATAGGAGCACATCCGAGAAAGCATTGATTTTGTGGGGATAAAGAACCATAAAGGGAGTGAGAATGTTGCTGTTTGACCTCAGGTGATGATGCTCCATTATCAATTATGCAGTCGTGAGTGGTTTGGGCATGTAAACGAATTCCTTCTGGGAGTTTGACTCGGCTGAAATGCAAATAAGATTGATTTTTATCCCTTCTGTCGCTGCCGAAGAGCTTGAAGTCGTGCAAATATGTAGTGTTCACAAAAAGCTGTCTGATTTTTACACTGTAGTGTTTTGTGTGATCAAAGACACCGATGTCCGGCTGATTTTGTATGAGGTAAAGGCTGAGGGAAGCAGATGTCTCCAGATGTTTGCTTTGAGTGCAGCCGCTGACCCTCAGAGCCAGAGATGGCAGGCATGCTGAGAGAGGACAGGAAGTACAACAGCTTTTATCCTCAACCTCTGTATCGCAACATCAAAGAAACACAGCTGTTTCAGCAGCTGTACAGAGAGAATGAAATGGTCATGAACTTCAGTATTCAGTACCATTCGGTAATAGACTAGAATAATCATTGCGAGTGTGTTGCTATGATCACTTGATTGAATTGAGTATTTTATTTTATTTATTCTCATTTTGATATATGACATATATTTTATTTTTAAATGTATTTTAAATTAATTTATTATTATTATTATTGGATTGAACAGAAACTAAAAATGTATCTTTATTTCTGCACATCTATTGTTATCTGTCTGGCACACTTAAAGTTTTTATTAAAACATATATTTATTTACTTTTTTTTTTTACTGAATGTAACTGAAATAATATATATATATAATCTTTATTGGTAATATCTATTTGGCACACCTTTAAACCTTTTTGTTTTATTTTAATTTTATTTTTACTAAACTCAACTGAATCAGATACATCTTTGTTGTGAGTATGTCTCTTGAACACTTGTAAAGTTTTAATTTTATTTTACTGAACTGAATTGTATCAAATGTATCTTTGTTTATTGTTAGTACCTGTCTGGCATCGCTAAAAACTCAATATGACAGTCCTGACATGGTGTTTAGTCATAGTTAATTCATTCCTTAACAGAAAATCCGATGAGTCACATGCATGAAGAGCAGAGCTGTTGTGAACTGCTGAGTGGCTCAGACTGTGAGATTGATGGCGGTGCAGAAGCGTGCATATGACATATGCATCGAGAGTATTAATTATTCAGCTCCACTGACAGCTAGGGATTCTTACAGGTGGAGCCAGAAAAACAAAAGCAGGGTTGAGACTATTTCTAATACCTTCCCAGAATTCCTACTGTTTTCTGCTGCTTTCTTACAGTGGTTTTACTGTGTGTTTGATCTGTGCCTCGGGCAGTGCGCCAAAACCAGACAGAAGAAATCCCTGCATATGCGCCCGCTGGGTCCCAACTGCAAACGCAGGATGCTAATTACCACGAATTGGGACTTTTGCCTTCACCAATCTATGAATGCAAATTAAGTGGTTTTTCAAATTGTCTTACAAAAGAACAAAGAACTATTGTTCAGTTGTTTTATTTGTCTGTGTTACATTCCAAAGACCAGAATGTGTTTCCAAGAAATGCAATTGTTGTTTGTCACCGCTATAAACAGATCTCTGTCCAATCTTACAGATTTTTTCCGCTTCTGAAAGCCATGTCCTCAGGAACCTGCATGTAATTTGTTTTTCGGTTTTACAGATTTAAGGTGTATTAGTTCCAGGTGACCTTTGTGAAATGCGGCAGACAAAATATACACATGAAGCTGCATGTGGAGCCTGTGATGGAAAGAAACTGGAGATGGATATTGATTAAATATGTGTTCAGAAAGAAAGAAGCCCCCATCAAAATCACATCGACCGGTCCTGGATACAGAGGTACTGCAAAGACAGAAAAACTGCCCTGTTTCTCTCTCCATCTTTCTTAGACTGAGTGTCCAAAATAGAATTAATGTTGAATGCTTTGTGGTCTCTAGGTGCTCTTAAAACGTCTTTGTTTCCACCTCTTTCTCTGGGAACAATACACTCTCCATGCGCTATTTTCAGTGAATTGATTAATGGTTTCAAAAACAGGACTGAAGGGGAGAGTCTTAAAACTTTCATGGAATATGGGTTGACTATAGAAAGCTCTCAAAACAATGAAAACGTATAGTGCCGTGTTTGATTTAGAACTTGAGAATTGGACAGCTGGGTTTTGAAGACTGTGGTACCCCACCCCAGTCCCCTGTAAAATATTTACAGCAGAAAAAATATGCAGTCCTTATTGAAGTGATTTCTGTTGAATGAAATCTGAAATCGTTTGGCGCTAATAAAGTGGTCTTGGTGGCATATCTGTTTCTCATTGGGCTCCAGACTTTCCTAGCAATGTGGAGGAATAGCTAATATTATAAATTAGATTTTTACAGAAATACGCTTAGAAATAAACCATAATGCAAGCTGCCACTATGTGGATGATAGGATGTTGTGATTGGTTGTTAGTGCATTGTTATGGGGGTTTATTTTTTTGTAGATATTCAGACTGAGCGATCTTCCTCCTTCTATAGGATCACCTGCAAAATGAAATTCAAGGTACTATATATTTTTTTAATTTATTGGAAATTACAGTATTGGTACTTTCTTGAGGGGATAACCTTTTGAAAATGTATTACAGTTCAGTTGCCATGTCTCAGACTCAAGATGTGATGCTTTGTTTAAAATTTCTGAAAGAAACTTAAACCAAAACCTGAGAACTTATTATAATAAGCTTATTACACCTTTTTGCTAGTAGCTAAAGGTATAGTTCACCCAACATAAAAATTCTGTAATTTATTCACCTACATGTTGTTCTAAACCTTTATGCATTTCTTTCTTCTGTTGAACAAAAGTGACATTTATTTTGCATGCAATTATTCATTTGTATATATGCATATGTGTGTATGTGGTCTTGGACAGTCTTAAGTTAAGCCAAAAATACAATGAATGAACATTGATGATACGTTGATGAATTCAATGTAAGTTGCGTTTGACAAATGCTCAAGTATATAATAAATGATAAAAACCCACTGAAAGTCACTGCAATATATTTTACATGTCGAAGTGAGGATGAGATGGTCTAATAAATGGTCAGCACAACTAAACCAGTTGATTTTCGACATGCAGGCTCCCACATACTTGAAATATGTAGGCATGTATCATAATTCTCATATGGCAAAGGAAAGCAGTGTTTATGGTTTATATTTTTCACCTGACGGACAGCAGAAAGACATCAGAGTGGCCAAGCAGCGCTTAGGAAAGCAGATACTAATCCATGAGCTTTAGAGAAACCCAGAGTCAGGATTGAAGTGGCACATGGGAGGGAGGCAGGAAAGCCTCACAGTTTTCCTAACACGAAGCAGATCTTAAACCGTCAGGCCCTAATGGAGTCCATCTTTTATTTGGTGACGCTCGCGAGGGGCCTGCTGAGGGCCGCCTCTTACCGCAGACCCTCACGGGCTCTCTGCAGATGTTTGTTTGATCTGGCCTTTAGAGCGCTGGAAAGTCCAAGTTATTTTTGGAGCCACAGTCGCCATTTAATTAAGGCGATTAAGGGATACCGCCAAAGACCAGGAAAATGGTGAGCGGGGTGATTTACGCCTCTGATGGTGTGAGCGATGCGATGCTGAGGGAGAAACGTCGTCCTGAGTAAACACATCTCAGGGTAATTGAGAGTGTGATGAAAGTGTGGACGGCTTTGTGTTTATTAGGAGCCGTTCTCAAGTAACCGAGCGAGGAGCCTTAAAATAGTCAAGGTTATGCTTTCATAGAATGATTATACAGTCAACTCCCATGCGCTTGATTTAATCAGCTCTGCGTATTATTTGATTTGTACACGGAAAAATGGGTATATTTATTTTGTGGTTTAACTTTAATGTCTCGGTGCCAGGCTGTGATGGACACTTTGATCAATCAGGAGAGAGTAATTATGTAGAACTGTGAATGTATTAATCCTGATTATCCTGTGGTGGATAACTGCCATGCGATATGAATGATATTTCAGAGTTATTAGAATGTGAGATGCTGATAAGCCCACAGCTGCAATGTTGATTTATTAATCCACATGGGCCGTGACAGCATGAAAGAATGCACCATGTAACCTGGATTTTAAGCCTATAAGTGTATTTTATAAGCTAAATTATGGATTTAAAGGCTAAATCCATTTAGCTAAACTAAAGAGCTGTTTAGTTTTTGCTGTGGTATATTTACATTTGTTTATTTTTTATCCAAAGCAAGAGATCTGGAATACAAAGAAGTAAGTCACTCCTTTTAAAGTTTCACACATTATTTATGAATATATTTTTGGGGTAAATCAGAGAATTTCTTTTATATAAAATTAATTGTTTTGTCCCAAAATGTTACCTATCGTTACCATGTTAAATTAATCTTTATTTTATTTATTATTATTTATTTGATATTGTGTTCATGTTGCATTTCCAGCAGTAATTATATTAACTGGAAGCCATTACATGTCGTTATCGTTAAATTAAATAAGTTTAATGATATGTAAGATGTAAGATTTTGGTCAACTAAATACCATTCTCTCCAAAGAAGTGTTTGTGCGTGTCTGCGTGTGTCTGTGTGCATGTTTATGTGGTTTATGAAGACACAAATTTGTATAATGACATGGTTATGACATAGGTATTACAATATGAAGGTGATTTATGAGGACATTTTCGGTGTTCCCGTAATTTTAAAAGGCTTAAAAAAATACTAAATGGTGTTTTTTTGCACCCAGTTTCCTGTGAGGGGTAGGTTTATGTGTAGGGTCAGTGTAGAGCAATACCACAGTACGGTTTGTACAGTATAAACACCATTACACCTATGGAGAGTACCCATAAACCATGTGTGTGAGTGTGTCTGTCTATGCATGTGCGCACAAATGTATGATTATAAATGATATTATCGTCATGTCATGGTAATAGCATGTCAGTTTTTATATCCAAAAGTATTTATTTATATATTGAATTGTTTGAATTAAACTGTATTTAATTTAAAGTCAGATAATCACAATCACAAAAAAATAAACCCAGTCTGGACCAAAGAAAAAAAGATGAGGTTTATTTTGCAATGAGTGATCATTATCCTGCCTATTGTATTGCTACTTTCATAATAAGTTAATCAAGAGGACAAAGAAATATGTATTACATGTATTATAAATACATTTAAATGTTTGTTATGCTAAAATATTTGACCAAAATTACAACTAATATAACATACATGCATTATCTTCTCTACCTTGCTATTTTCACGTTATAAATTGTAGCTGTAACATTCGTTTTTTTCTACGGATTGTGACCTTCACAGCAGTCATTTTGATTGAAAAAACACCCCACCATGTCCAACCCATTTCAAAGACCCAGAGGGACCCAGAGCACCTTTATAAATTGAGGATGTGTAAAGCGTCTCCGGGAGCGTGAGTGTGTTTTAATTACGCCCAAATCACCAGGATGAATGATGGAGGGGCGGAGAAGGGATGCAGGAGGACCGGTGGCTGATAAGATGTTGCCGTGACAACCGTATCCGCATAACCCCCCGGTTAAAGCAAATGCTGCGGGGATTAGAAAAGCAAAGCAAAAAGTCAATCGGTATTATCTTCTCGGTTAAGAAACGGACTCATTTCCTTCAGATTATAGATCCGTTTCACCTACTGATTGTGAAGTTTTTTTCAAAACCTTTGAGAAGATCAGTTTTGGCTCTTAAATCTGTGCTCCTTCACTTTAATTACGCTGAATCTGTGAAAGCAAATAAAGATTTTGATCTGTCAATAAGACATATGAAACATATGGAAACCAGGCCAATTACGTGGGTTGTTTGACATTTGGAAGACAGCAAATGCATCCGAAGATGCAGGATATGTGCTATGAAGTTTTTTTTTTTATGAAGTGGGCCATAAAGTGTTGGCTGCATCGTTTGGTTTTATATACTGTATGACATTTCGAGTCTCTTGTTGTCGTCTCTGCTCAAAGAGCTCTCAGGCTTTGGTGGAAATGCTGTTTATCTCATAAAGAGTTTCTTTCAGATGTTTCAAACAAAGCAGTCTACGACGTGGCACCAGAACAGAGAACTAAACTGTAACAGCATCATAGAACCACAAATAGAGAACATCCGTGGAACACACTCATCCTCCACATGACTACAGCAAGCCTGTATACTTGAAGTATCAGCCTCCAATCTGCTTTTACGGCATTACTTTAGTTTTGCTTGAACAATATGTAAGTATATGATTTCTTTGTATGAGATTATTTTACGTGGATTTAGAAATTTGACATGATAGGTGTTTTCTTCTCACTTCAGGTAATTTTTTGTATATTTAAGTTAAAAACATCTATTAATATTCATCTACATGCATTACAGTGTTTTTTCATTTAAACACTTTAAACAGTGTTTAAAAAAACCTGTTTGAATTAGTGCTGCCAAACGATTAATTGCGATTAATTACATCCAAAATAAAGGTTTTTGGTTTACATAATGTGTTTGTGCTGTGTATATTTATTATTTATATACAAATATACATATGCATGTATATTTTTAAGAAAAATGTTGTTTAAATATATTTATATGTTAGAAGAAATGTATATACAAATATTTTCTAAATAGATACTGTATGTGTGCACATTTATAAATACATAATAAATTATAAACATAAATCATGATTAATCATTTTGCATCACTATATTCAAATATTTTTTGGAAAAGTAATTTATTCCTGTGATGCTAAGCTGAGTTTTCAACGCTATTACTCCAGTGATCCTTCAGATTTGATGTTTAAAAAACTCTTTGTATTATTATCAGTGTTGTAAAGAGTTATGCTGCTTAATATTTTTGTGAAAGCCATTTTTCATTTTTTTAGTATTTTAAAATGTTATCGCATTTAGTATCATTACACATCTTTATTATTATTTTTGATCTATTTAATTAATTCTTGCTGAATTCAAAGTATTAATTTCTTTTTTAAAAAACGCATCTTTTTTGTTCTGCTGGATGTAAATCTTCCGTCTGCACTCCAGTCACACAGATCAGTGTGTATTTGGTGTGGAATAGTCCTCATATATTTCCATATAAAGTGTGCAGCGAGTGTGTTCATGGGGTAATGGGTGTGAAGGGGCTGTTGAGAGAGGTCTGTGTGACGAGAGAGAGTAATTGGCATTGTGCAGGTCCACATTACCCCACCATTAATACTCTTAACGATCCGCAGGCTGACAGTAAATAGACGCTGAAGAGCGCCTGGTCTGACCGCTATTGTGTGAACTCCACACAGAATAAAGGGGCCTCACTTCTCACTTTTAGCTGACGCCGTTCTCTTTAGCTATAGCTTCACCTCTCCATGTTTTACTTTAGGTAGCTAGATCTATTATTGGTTTCCTTTTGTTTGATTTTAAAGACCTTTGGACCGGATCACAGCCAGTTTAAAGTACAAAGGCATAGCTGGGATTTCATAAGTGAGAATTTGTGTGGTAAGAGTAAGCAAATCTGTGAAGAAACAACTTCTTGGACAATGTCCTGACCTCAGGCAGCTCAGCTCAGATGTCAAGTTAAGCTTTGTTGTTTCGGCCGGGACGTTCTGTACAGACGATTTGATTAAACTTTTGACTTGTGACACATCAGTGCCCCGTACGGCCTTTCTTTTCGTCTAATCTTCACTCTTTCGTATAGGCTGAAAGTCAAGATCACATCCAGAGCATCTGCACGCGTCCCAGCGGTAATGCTTCTTTTTCAAATGTTTTTATTACAGCAACCTTTATAACATTAACACAATTGACACAGTCATCTGAGATTTAGTTTTAGGGTTTTTCTACTATATTTATTGTCAAAATTATCTTCTAGAAGGAGTTCAAAACTGAGTCAAATGTTTTTTGTTCTCTCTGTTACTAACATAAAGGATTCTCTTGTTCCTTATGTTTTGTCTGAACAGCGGTACAATCACAGCAGCATGTGTTGGACATATCAAACATGACAACCATGCTGAACGTAATAATAGCCTATAGCCACTATATGTTGGTCTGAATTATGGCAGAATCCACATGGGACACCCGTCAGTAGCAGCAGGACTGACTTTGCATTAATGTTCAGCTGTGAGTATCTTTGTCTCATTGTCTGCAGCCTTAATTTATTAAGGGAAAACTCTCATTATTACTTAATGATATTTTAGTCTTTCCAAAAATGACTTTTTAATGAACAAAACTAATCTTTATAACATGCTACTTACATAAAATCCATGTGATTATCAGTTGTACCTCCATATCTCACAAAATTATACTATTATCTTATATAGATTATATTTGCTTAGTTTAATGATCAAAGCTCTGTGGTTTTATTGTGGGAGACAAAACATATAATGCAATGACATACAGTGATAATTGAGAGATATATCACATTTGAGTCACGTTTAACTTGATATTTCTGTAAATGATGTATGGTTCATTTTGCAATATTTACTAGCATTCATAAAAATCTGTAAAAATTAAAAAAAGCAAAAAGATGTGATTGTCTGAAGCAACACATTTTAGAAGTACACTAATGAACTTTTACTTGCTAAAACGTACAGAAATTCAATTATGAAAAGGCATTTAAATGTTGTATACAACTGGTTTGTTTAATTTAGAGACCTTAGAAATGTGTTTGTGTTTATTTGTTCAGGTGAACACACAAAAGAAGATATATGGAAGAATGTTGGTAACCAAAGAGTTGACAGCAGTCATTGACTTCCATAGTATGACAAATAAAAAAAATAAAGAACATATTATATGTTAAGAAATATTTACATGTGATAAAATTGCACAAACTGCCATATCTAAAAAACAGCTCTTTAGAAATCACTCTGTTCTGTGTACTTCCCCTTTAAATCTTCATGAGCTCCGCTGACTCCGCCCC
>JAUMHR010000072.1:2680943-2699317 GCA_032361145.1 Enteromius fasciolatus | reverse complement strand
ACATAATCAGTTAAACAACAGGTAAAATGTACATTTGGTGTCAATGCATGCATTTTTATAGAAATTCACAGTTCTGAACAACCTGGGATTTTACTGTAAAATTCTACAGTTTTTTCTCTGTAAAAATACATTTATTTTTTACAGTGTACACACACTCCCAACACACATTTCAGTCTAAACAGCTTGTAAAAGTGCACATACCACCGGATTGACCCCTTTAAGACTTGTTTTGTCTTGACAAAGAATTATGGAATTTATTTATACTAATTTTTCCAAGCCCCAAAAGATTTTTTATTCTCTGCAGCCTCAGGAAAGCACAGAGATTTGTCAAACAATGATCTGGCCTTGAGTTTTATCCAGCATCTCTCGACAGTATTGATGAGTGCGTGCGGTTTCTCACAGTGTGTGGTAAACAGATGAGCTCTTCCTTCCAAATCACAATCACAGACTCATCGTTGACACCTGCAGGTTCAGCACAGCGCCCGTTTGACATTGAAGTTTCGTTAGGCTTCCTAATAGAACACTTTCCAAGTTTTGTTTCCACCATGGCAGGAATACTAAAACAAACACCTAGAACTAGTTATTTTTGGCCAGTATCCACAATCTTTGAGTGTAAATTTGACCTAGCAACATCAGTATGACTGATGTGTTGTATAAAAGCGCTCTGTGCATGATATAAGATATAGGTGAGGGGTGACGATTGCTATCATGCTCATAAATCCTCATGGCGCATTTGCTCAATTTGTCCCCACAGTTCGGCATCTGTAGCGCTGTAGGCTTTGATGTATTTAGATGTATTAATTTATTCCCTATGTTCCTGCCAGTCCTACATAATGGGGTCCTGTTCTCGTTTAATGGGCCTTACAAAATTCATAAGGTAATTACTGTGAGTGATTGGATTAGGTTAAAGCACAAATGTGACTTTGTACTAGCAAAAGCTAGTCTAAGGGAAAGTGTCTGGATTTTGTGGGTCAGATTTATGGGAAAAGATTTACATAAAATAATCAAGGGGTGGCTACAAAAACAGTTCGATTTGTTTTAATGAAGACAAATGCACACTTCTCACTTGATCGCTTTTGTATCATATTTGAGCTGTCGGGTAGAAAACCTGGCAATGAAAGGAAGGGTTTATCCTGTTTGTCTGAGAGATTTGATTCTGGTGGCACAAAGACTACAGCCTTTGATCCAATTACAATGTATGTATATCCCGGGTCACTTCCTGTCCCGCAGTCGTAGCCTGAGGTGGCGGCCTGCAATCACGACTCTGTCCAATTATTGAGTTTGTGCCCTTAAGCCACTCTTTCTTTCCACATCCTTGACCGTGTGTGTATTTCTGTGTGCTCTTGTAACCGTTCGGCCAGGGCTAATGTTTCAGAGGGTCACCAGCTGTGTTTCAAACATCTGTTCCTCATAGAAGCAGCCATGGATCCCATTTCCTCGATCCCTGTCGTGTTTAGAAAGAGAGATTAAGCTTTGTGCTGTCTACTGAGGGTCTCCTCCTCTCTTTGACTCATCTTCACCGCCTGCTTAGCTGCAAATCAAACGAAACTGTCTGAGCCATTGGCTGACGTTGATGGACAAGGCTTTGAGAGGAGCAGTGTTTTTCATTAGACACGCAACTGTGGAAAGAGTGTGTCCGTCAGAGCTGTGAGCGAAACTAATTTATTCTGAGAAATATTCACAATTCCCTTCTTTAATTGGAATTTAGATACCAGAATCCATCAATTCTAGAAACGGTGGGTTGTTTATTGTTTTTTTATTCATAAAGGTCTAAAATGAAAGCCGAACCTGCCTATCCAAACTATACATTATAGTATCTGCCAGAACAATTACGTACTCGATATGTAAATCCTTGATCCATTTCACAGATGCATTTTCAAACAAATCTGTCTGTTTTGAGTTCTCCACGCGTCTGACTAATGAGCTAGTTGAGAAATGTGACTTCAAGCTCTTATAGAAGCAGCTGTGGAGTCTATTACCAGAAATAATGTTTAAACATATGTTTTACAGATCCGTCTTTCAGAAAACCTGTAGATCATTCTTTATTTGAGTTCATGTATATTCACCTACATCTTGGTGAAATGTCAGACTTTTATATATATATATTATATATACAGACACAAAAATGGTTATTTATATGTACATATATACAATTATATTTTATATATAGGCTATAATAATTATAATAAGTGAGCTGTTGGACTAAGTAAAAAAATATTTTATGTATATGTGTGTGTGCGTGAGTAAGTGAAAGTATGTATATATATATATATATATATAGCTATATATATATATAGTAAGTTATATATACATATACATACACAAGTGAAGGATGTTTTTGTTTTAACAACAGCAGAGGGCAGTCATCCACCTGAGTGCCTTTAAATACACGTTGCAATCTTAATTATAATGTTAATCATCTGAAATTTATGTCATTATCTGTGCTGCAAGTTATTAAACATGTTATTAGGTTATTATACACACCTTATGTATTATTACCTTATCCTTGCATGTTTTCCTGTTCATTTAAGCATGATGCCAACTAAAGTAATACTACTTTTTTTAAGAACCTACCACATTGATATTTTTAGTGTGACTACCATGTTAAATATCATATCAATTATCTAAAATATGGTCATCACAAAGCACCTGATATCATCACCTTACTATAGTACTTTTTGATGAACTGATAAATAAATAAATTAAAGGAATTTTCATACATAAATAAAATACTTTACTTGTAAATCTTGTCATATTTCCTGTTGTAAGCTTGTTTTTGCGTGCATATATTAATTCGCACGTTTCTGCCACCACTACAATTCGCACTCCTGTTTTTATAGAATAAATAAACGACGCTAAACTAACAAAACTGTGTATGATTTTGCATGCAATTGGGATTAGTAGCTACATACCATCTAATGCAGGTCTGAATGTTGTTTTAGCCTACAGATTGTAATGGGTTTTCATCATGCATGAAAAGGACGCTACCATAGTACAGGAGATCAGGGGTTGAACGAGGTGGGCTTTAGGACCCCGCCGCATCCTCAGCAGCAGGGTTTCCTCCGTGTGTGTGTGTGTGTGTGTGTGTGAGTGTGATTGAGCGCTTCACTGTAGAACGCATTCAGATCTCAGTATCATCCGGACTGCACACATCAACGCCCTCTCTGTCTGTGGATTTGGACTTTTTATACTGATCTAAAGCAAGGGCGACTGCATTTAAATGCCATTTATCTATATCACAAAAAGTTATTTTCATTTTTTCCCTTTTCTATGAATTTTGGGATTCTTTTTTGCTTTTCATGATTACTTTTAATACATGGAAATTATCTGACCATGTCATAAGTGTTTCTCAGATGCACTTTGTTCATAAGAAGAATCTTATCCGTAGCGCTATCACCGCTGGATATATAAATGAATGAATTGTCAGAGATGCTGCTGTCAAGGGATTATTGCGCGCTCGTGATGCGGGATCGGAAGGAATGCGAGGCGCGCGGTGAAGTGGAGCGGGTCCGAACCCGGGAGCGTCTGGACGCGACTGTCGCGGGTCTGACCGAGCTGGAGTATCTGAGACAGAGACAGGAGCTGCTGGTCAGGAGTGTGTTGAACTGTCAGGAGCTCGGGGGAGAGGACAAACCCTGCATTACAGTGGAAGAAAGCTATCTGAACACTGAAGAGAAACTTCTGGAGGAAAATATTTTATTACTTAGAAAACAATTGGTGAGCTATTTTTTTTGTCATTATTATTGTTAAACTAGTTTATATGTAGGCTAGTGTAACTTTTCTCTTGCCTATATTTCTGAAGAAATGTACTTACAGCAATACCATGGTACTGCCAGGGTACATTTTGTAAGTGATGTTAATCCCACAGTACTATAGTATGCATGAAAGAGGCATAGTATAAACATGGTACCACCACTGTACGTTTTTGCAAGGGAGGTCTCATAACTAAACTTAAGAATAAAAATCTATGCATTTGAATGCAATTAAAAAAAGAAAACACTTTATATTGTGACTTCACAATAGCATTGAGCATTTTCGTAACTGGTATTTTAAAATGTATATTAGACTTTTTATGGGCATAATTTCACATTTATGTGCATTGAACTTAGTTAAAATCTAAAATCTATTTGAATTTTAGAATAGTAGAAAATAATAGATGAATAATGCAATGGAATGTTTTTTATTCTTTTATATATTTTCTTTTTGCCTTCGCATTTGTAGTTATGTGGTGATTATAGCTTACAGCCTATAATCATTAGAATGGCATTAAACAGAAAGAGAACTATTTAAATCAAACTTCCTGGAAGCAGTAGAACATCCCTGAGCTTCTAATGCAAGTCTAGGAGGGGGTCCAACCGGCCTGAATGAGATTAGTTGATGGGTTTCAATGGAAATGAACTTTTTACAAGCCCAGCTAAAGCCCCCTGCTGTCTTTAGAGGATGACCAAGATTACATTTAACAGTTGGGCCAAAGACACCTGGTTCCACTTGAGGTATTTGCAAACATTTCCATTAAAGCCTACAGGTCCACTTATTGTGGTTAATGTATTGTATACAGAAGAGAATTACAAGGTTTGGATTTGTTTCCTGGCTTTGCAAAAGCCTCAGACATGTACACAAGCGGCTTGAGTCTTCCCCATAATTACACTTGTTTATTTTGAGGTCAGTTTGTTTGCAGGCCTCACACCCAGAACTACATTAAAGTTAATGATAATTTGTGGATCATATAATGCCTAATGTCCTTATGACTTCCCAGTAACAAACAACCATTCCTCTGTGGTCTTTGACTAAGCTGAACTGAATGAATTGAGTATAAACCAGCAATTTAGACACTGCCGTCCCAAACCCAGGCCCAGGCAATCAACAGTGGTCTGGGGTTAATTTGATGCCGTTTCAAAATATCCGTCGGTGTGCTCTGCAAATGGCACTTTGTGTAAAAATGGTCTGCACAGCCCAGCATGCTGAGAGCTCAGGGCCCATAAATCACTCGCAGCCCGCCTGTCAGGACCAGGCTTTTTTACAGCCTCGGTCTGCAGCAGAGGAAACGCCATTCCACTGCTCCATATAGCCTGGAATCTGCACTGCATTACTTCCCCTGTCAGCGAACAGCAGTTAAAATTTGCAGCAGATAACATGCCTCTGATTATAGGTCATTTGAAGTAATGTCCGTCTGCTTTGAAGGGGCCACATTTTCCTCAGTCTGCCGTTTCGCCACGCTTAATTTGGAATGCAGCACATGATACGGGTGTTGTCAGATGCATCCAATTGCAGAAGTCGAACGGTTATTCCCATACGAGGTGTGACTCTAATTTAGTTCATTACATCTGTCTGATCAGTGCCGTGAGGCCACCGGCATTGAGAAATGCAGTTGCTTCCAGATCGTTGTTAGGGCTGCAGGGCAAACAATCTTAGCAATTATGAAGCTTCAAAACTATTAGACGTGCATGAAACTTTGTATTAACATCTTTGCGATATGTATTGTTTGTTTGAAGAATTGCCTCAGGAGGCGAGATGCAGGTTTGATCAACCAGCTCCAGGAATTAGACCGGCAGATCAGTGACCTGCGTTTGGACACAGAGACTTCGCATGAACATGTGGAAACGGACAGCCGGCCAAGTTCAGGTTAGTGTCTTTTGTAAAGCATAACACTGCATGTTTGATCGCCAAAACAATCTTAGCAGTCAGCGAAGGCAGGGTTTCCAATAAAACGGATTCACAAACACTGAAAAACCTTTTTAATGATTGTTAATCTTTGACAACCACCCGAGGGAGGCAATCAGACGTCCTGTTGAAATTATATCACTTTGCACAAGACGACATTATGTGCATTTGGCCTGTAGTGGCTTGTGTACCTGCAAGCCCTAATGTCTGTTGGAAACTGCTTAGCTGTTTTGCTTAAGCACTAATTTGGTAATACGAACAATCTGCACCCTGTGCTAGAGGCCTGCTGCTGCTCCATTGGTTTACATTCCAAATACGAGAGGTCATTTTAGTGCTGGGACTGACTGCACTTTTGTTGGAGGAAGGTTATATAAAGTGGAGATTGATTACATGTGTGTATGCTCCTCTCTGAAAGTCTCTATTGTTAAAGTGGCCTTATAACCGATTCTAATGTTAAGATTCTGCAGTCTTTGAGGACTTTTGTTTTATGCCAACAGCTGTTTTGGCGGTGCTTGTAGTAGCTGCAATGGGTTTATTCCTTACTTCACTATTTTAATGCTAATATCAATTGTGATGTATGGAGATCTAGTTCCTAGCTCTGTTTCCTCTTGCAAATGGATACCTTCCTGGAAGCTACATTATTCAAATTGTAATTGGAAGTAGGTTCCAGAAGAGAGCTCAGTTCAGAGCGGAAAAGCACAGTCTTTGTCACCTCATTCCTGAAAATGTCAAATTAATGTGTTAATCTCTCGCCCTCTTTCTCCCAGGCTTTTACGACCTAAGCGACGGTGCTTCAGGATCCCTCTCCAATTCCTCCAACTCTGTCTTCAGCGAGTGTTTGTCCAGTTGTCGTTCTACCACCTGCCTGTGCACCCCCCTCGACACCTCGCTCTGTGCCTCCGAGGGAAGGCTTAAGCCTGCAGGTGAGAGTCTTCTTGTAACGGTTTGAGGTTTCTGGGTCATTCCGACTGGTCTTACCCATCAGCACTGTTTCATGTAGTCTTGAAACGCTGTTGCCTTCTTTAGCTTTGTTAACCAAATGCAGAACTATTTACTTAATGGTGATTTCTTCCTCTGGCTTAAAAGCTCTTGTCACAAAGAAAGGCCGCTTTGTTCGTATGTTTCTAGTTTCTTCAAATGACATCCGTTTTTGTGTTGCATTACCGTTCACAGAAAGCATTCTGTAATCACTTAAGCCTGACTGTGCAAATAGAGGTGAAACGAGAGAAGTTTGGTCCCAGACAGAGATAGAAACAGTTTCACAGTATTGCTAATGGCTCTCCCAGCCACACCTATAAGCTAGCAACAAAAGGCTCATTAGCACATGAAAACTAATCAACCACCCACACAGCTCAAGGAATCAGAAATAATCTTATCTCACAGGCCATGACATCTCAAAATCAGATGTTTTAGTAATCTGATGTTGTCTTTTCTTGTAGTATTAACTGTTGTGTCCTCTCTGGATTACAGATGAGCTGGGCAGTTGTGCCGAGTGTGATTGCCAATGCGAAGACTCGAGTTCTGGAACAGTCCGTCGGTCTCTTTCTGCATCCTACTCCCCTTCCCCGGATGGCTCCTGTGATGGCCAGTCCAAGTTCCACTGTGACCTCATTGCGAAAAACGGCAATGATGTTTACCGTTACCCCAGCCCTCTCCATGCGGTGGCTGTCCAGAGCCCCATCTACTTTCAATCCATGACGAGTCACTTCAAGGACGATTGTAACTTCTCCAAGCCTGGTGAAGCATCGAGTGATGAACAGAAACCTGAGCAGGCTGTGGACAACCAAAATTCATCTTGGAATGCCTCTCAAACACTCCCAAACAAAAAACTGGATAGTTATATCTTTGGGCTTCTTCAGAGGAGGGCGCTACCCTTGAGGACCAACAAACCCAGAACAAGCATCAACACTGACCCCTCCAAGAGCATTTTAAGGCAGGCTAGTCTTTGTTCACGGGCCCCTGCTGCTGTCCAGGCCCAGCAATGGACCTCTGACCTCAAACCTAACTGGCAGACGTGTTTACAAGATGCATCAGCAACTAGCACTGAGCCGAGCACAGCTTCGCCCCAAAGACAGTGGTCTGCTGATTCCAAGGGAGGAACCCTACAAAATGGAGCATACTTTTCTCCAAGTCAGCTACAGAATGGTTACACAACCACCAATGATAATAACACTAGCTGCGTCTTGAAGAAGAAAGTTTCTGGAGCCACTAAAGGCCAGCTTTTAAGTGTTGCATCGAAGGACTGCCAGGATTTAGGCAGTCCAAATGCAGTTTCCTCTCCCAAACTCAACAAGCATTCTTATTACACTGTGGAGGACAATAAATCTGGACCGGCAATGAAAACAAGCCCTCTTAAGAGAAGTCCTAAGGCTCAGGCGCCAGCAAGTTGTGCTAAAGACGCCAAACAGCTGGCTACAGAGTTGCTCAGCCTTGGTTCATCTTCACAAAGTCAAGATGAGGGAGGTCAACTGGTCAGTGCCCAGTACATCCCTGCTCAGAAGCAGAATGTAAATCTCCGCAAGGGTGGCACCAAGAACATTAAGATTGTCAAAGTGAAAAATTCCACCAGTGCCAAAAGTAGACCTCACGATTCCGAGCATGTTTCTGAGACTGTTCGTGACAAGCATCGTACAGGATCTAGGCGGTCTCGACAAGTGGACAATGGCCACCACTTGCACAGGTCCTCCAAGAAGGCCTCCACAAAAGCTAAGAGAATTCCTGCCTCCATCCCTGAAGGACAAATCCTTGAAAAGCACACCAGTTCCACAGGGGGTCGATCGTCTGCCCAGAGACACCATGGACATCACCGACATCATGAGGCAGTGTTGGCCAAACCTAAGTACAAGCGCAATGACTACCACCGCCGGCCAAGGGGTCTCCATGAAATTCCATACGAGGAGGCTTTCAAGAGGGCTCACCGCAGGCAAAAACGCGAAATGCTGGGCCACATGTCAGCCATGTACTTGCCGTCAAACGCACACTACACCAGCCCCTATGCCTATGTGGGAAGCGACTCTGAATATTCGGCAGAATGCGCCTCCCTCTTCCATTCCACCATTCTGGACACAAGCGAGGATGAACGCAGTAACTACACCACCAACTGTTTTGGTGACAGCGAGTCGAGCGCTAGTGAGGCAGACTATGTAGCTGAGAGCAGCACTAGCAGTGACTCTGAGGGGAGTGCAGGGGTCAATTGGCCCCAGTTTAACCAAACGGGAACAGGATCCCACGGAATGACGTCAGCACAGGCGAAGGCATTTGTCAAAATCAAGGCTTCCCACAACTTGAAGAAGAAGATCTTACGTTTCCGATCAGGCTCGTTAAAACTTATGACCACAGTGTGAGAGACTCAAGGAACACTGGGATCAGTTAGGATGCAGCCAATCAAATTGGCTTCTCTCCCTTATCACACAATCAAGTGCCTAGACAGAAATCAGCTGCATGGCCTAAAACTGCCTGTCGGTCAGCTGGGAACTCAAGTTCTGTCCAGCACAATGCCTTCCCCTGCACTTTTTGCCCCCTTGATGTCATTGTTTGTAGCCTTTTTTATCTTTTTTTTGGTATTTATTATAAATTCGGCTTTGGCTGTGATGCATCTGCATAGCCAGTACTATGTAAATGCATTGTTCATACATGGTTTACTTTTTTTAAAGATATTTATAACTTAATATATTTGGTTAGCCATACATGGAAATGGAATAGGAGGTATGACTGAGCTAAAGCAGTGTATTACAGACACAGTCTGTCTGAGAAGTGTCCAGTGCTACCAAGACCAGTTCACCTGCTGATTGTTAAGGGCTTTTGTTTAATGCACATTAAATATGCATGAGCAACAGCTTCACCATTTACCTTATTAGCTGTAAATTACCCATTTGTAAAATAAATGTTAATGTATGTTGATTTCTTGTGTCCTTTTATTCTTTATTAAATCCCATTGTTAAAATCATGCAGTGTTTTTGTTTATTTGATGGTTGTGGCTGGTTTTCTATTTACTTGAGTTTTTAACCATGTTAAATTAGCATCACATGTACTAAACAACCCATTCCTGTTTATTCTTATGGCCTGAATTTGAATCTTCTGATGTCGAGGCCATGTTAAACCTACACCAGACCCATTTATAGAGCCTATAGCAGTTAAATGTGCCACTTTTAGTCTGCACACATTTAGCAAACAAACAATTAAAGTTCTTTTTCCATGCCATTCCAGCAAACTCACGTCAGTGTCAGCAGTGCAGTAGGTCTTCTCTGGCACTAAAGAACATAATGAAAACATGAGGCTCAGATGTTGCATTTATTTTTGATTTTTTGCATTTTTGCAATAGACATCTCAGCTGTTACTCAGGTGACCCGGAGAGAAAAATAGATGAAACATAAGGGAACAAATGGGGGGGGGAAAGTTTCTTAAAGCTGAATATTTGCTTTAAGCTTTAGTGCAAGAAAAAAGGTCAGAAGATGTAAACCTGTTGAACTCAAGACTGCTGTCCTCAAATGAGTATCTGACCTTTCATATTTGGCTTGTGTCCCTCACAGTCACATTTGAGAGATTTCCCCTTCGGTTTCCAGAGCAGAGATGGCCTCCTGGAATAGGTCTGGCTTTTTAAAGCACAGTGCGTCTGTTTAGATTACCGCAGCTGTGTGAAAACCAGACTGTGTTCTCCTCTTTCTGGCATTTAGGAGCACATGGCTTTTCCTGCCTGGTTACAAGATGTTTCTTTATCTGTGCTTGAGACCACAAAATCTTGTTAGATGATAGTTTATTTAGCAATAACCATAGATAACCATAGATATCCAACATCAACGACAAAAAGGATTAGAGTATAGGAAATTCATTAAAATGGTGTCAGATTTCTCGAAACATCCATGCATCCATATTGTGGTTGCTACATATTTTTGAATTGCAGATAATTATCAGCCTTAAAGTTATTGTATTTTATGAAATTTGAGCTGATTACCCAAAAGCAAAAACAAGAAAGTAGAGTATAATTCGCAGTAGCTCTTTCTAAGAAGTTCTCAAGGAATTTTGATGTCAGCATTTTTGAGGTTTTGACTGAAACCGTTTTCCATTGTGTTTTTTTTTTTAAAACTATGGGCAGTGAAGATATTTCGATCTGGTTGCTATTATTTGTAATTAAAAACAAATGAACCATAATTACATTGTGTTTTTCGGTTAGTGATACTGAAATGAATGCACTATGTTTTACATGTGTAATGTAATTATTATTTGATGTCATCATTCTACTATGGTATTACTATGGTAGTTTTTGGGACATGTATTATCGCAATGCCATGATTTTGGTTCGTAAATACATAGCACAAAATGCTTTTCTAGCTTAGTTTTTTTCAGCCAAAATATCTAAAAATTCTTAAATCAAGAAGGATCGAGAAAAATCCTTGTCTTGTTTTCAGAAAAACAATTGAAAATTAAGAACATTTTTGCTTGAAATGAGCAAAATAATCTGCCAATGGATAAGCAAAATAATCTTGTTTTCTGTCTGAAAGATTATTTTGCTTACCACATTGTCAAATTATTTTTGCTTGTTCTAACTAACTAATTGTTTTTTTCTGAAAACAAGACAATGATTTTTAATTGTCTAGAAAATCCTTCTTTATTTAAGAATTTCTAGATATTTTGGCTGGAAATAAGACTGGAAAAGCATTTTTTGCAGTTTATATCATGGCAATATCATCTGACTCTGGTATCACCTGCATTTCTATGTTCATATACACATTTTCTGTGATGGTTATTTGTTAGTTGAGGGATCAAACATGATTTTTGCACGTTTAGTGATACGTGTTTAGTACTATTTGTGAAATCAGTTAACATTACAGCCAAAAGAAGGTCAGATTTAGAAGTGACCTTGTTTTTGTACCCTGACACTATCACCGTAGCTTACATTGTGGCAGAGAGCAGTTGTGGTCGATCCGGTGCCCAAGGTCAGTTGGGCTCGGTGGAACAGGCGGGTTGGGGCCTGAGACAGTGGGCTATGAGAAGCATGCAGTCGGTGTTGATTTAGCCTTGCTTCTGAGCTACTCTCCAGGGCCCAATGACTCTCTCAGGCCTGTCAGAGATCATGCACAGATCAATCTTCTTTTGAAACCAGCTCATCCAGCCAGGTCAGCGAGAGGCCAAGTTGGTAAACTTAATACACGGACAACTGGTGGATAACCTACGCGAAACAATCTCCCCACCAGAAACCAGGGCGCTGTTTTCTCGGACTCATTGTCAGGAGAGAATTTCTCAGAAGTATCTTGATTTCAGGCAGTGAAGGAGATCAGATGGCTGTGGGGCTTTTAGTGTTGTGATACGTCATATGCGCTGCAGGCTCTCTGCTTCATCCAACCAGTAAATAGATCTTCACCTCTCTTAAGCCCCTGGCTTTAGTTTTATTGGATGTGTACGGTATTGATTAAAGAGAGCTTTAAAGATTTCCAGCATCATTGCGTTAGCAAAACCAGAGATAAACAACTGGAAGAGCTGATGATATTTTAATAGAATTTACCTTTTTGTGTTGCTCACCTAAACTTTAATAATAGAAAGTCATAAGAAAATAAGAAAAGTCCCACCCACCTTGGTTACTGTATTATTTACTTGGTTACTTATTTTATATTTTATTTATATTTCTTCATATTTCTCTCGATGATGATAAATGAAATATATGATAACTCTGATTTTAAGTTTTCAAAAATAATGCTTTTTCATTGTGCATTTCAGTTAATCTTAATGAAACTACCAAAAAAAGCTAAAAAATGCAGTTAACTAACACAATAAAAACACTAGCAATTAAAAAAAAACGTGAAAAATAAAATGGAGTACAGTACGTACATACAAAATATGAACTATATATGTGTGTGTTTATGTTTGAAGGTTTAGGAATAGGGAAAAAAGCCTTTGTGTGAATTGCAAAAATATCTTTGGTCAGTTGGTTAACCGTACTTTGGTTAACTCTGTTTTTGGTTAATTTCCATATAAAAATGTTTAAAGCCACTAAAACATAGAGATGCTTGTGGTTACTTGTATTAAAGCATGTCTGAGAAAATAACGGATGGCAAAAGTTGTAAATATTTATAAATACAAAGGGTGGACTTGATTGATCAAAATCTGAGCTTTTTCAATGTGTCAGTTTATTCTTAATTACTCCCCAAAACTAAATAATCATAAATGAAGACATTTGAGTCAAATCCTGATTATCCTGATAAACTAACACGTTCTCTACACTATCATTAATATTAAAATGAAGGCAGTTGGTTCTTCATGTCATCAGTTTTACAATCGGCTTATTATTATAACGTTCCAATGGGATCTATATGGATGTCAGACAGGACAGTAACATGGAACTGTTTAACATTGATTTTCTCTTTATTGCTCTAAATTATAGTTCTCTGCCTGTTTCAGATTTGCTGCGGCACATGAAAGGCATTGTTTTTTTTCTCTTCCAAACGTTTGGCTTTATCTGAACTTCTGACTCTGGAGTTAATGAAGACAAAACAAATAGCTGCCTTTTAGTTTCCATCATGATGATGATTCAACAGGCACTAATACCCAAACACTGTCACATTAATCTGAATAATGCTTTAGCCACAATGCAGCGTCCCACCCATTGCCCTTTCCCTTGCCCCTTCTCAAGGATACACAGAGACCCCGTTAGAGTTTCCATAGAGCTACAATTTCAACTGCGTTCAGTCAGCGCTCATATTAGCGTAAAGAGGCCCCATAGCGAGCATCTCGAGGCTTATTTTCTCCTTGAACTTCTTGATTTCCAGCGATGGCTCTCTTGAGTTCCTCCTCAGGTCTTTTTTGGTGATTACAGCCCTCTGTTTGTTCAACATCTCTTAAGTGGTGTGTTCATCAGGCTCAACGACCCGGCTCTGAGGAGTGACACTGGCTTTGAGAAGAACAAGACATGCTGTGTGTGTGAGAGAGACATATAGACACTTTGTTCGTGAGACTTCTGACTTCCCTTTCCCCGCAGCACTCCGTCCTCCTCCACTGATCTTCAAACAGTCACCAAGAGTCATAAAGTTAAATGGGAGGAAATGGATGACAGATATGGAGATACTGGATGTGTAAATCAAAAGGGACCAGACCTAGACAGACCACAACAACTCCGCCTGGGTCCTAACCCCTCTGCTCTTTGTACAGTCAGATCTGGATGTGGATAAAAGACTTGAGGGTGATGCAACGTGTCTCGTCTGGGTTGTTAAACGGAGATCTGCACAATCCATAAAAGCTTGAAAGCTTTTCAGTTTTAACTGGCTGAAAGCGTTCATGTTGGGAGAGCGTATCTGACCCGGGGTGTGTAACCCTGGCCCTGTTTACACCTGTTATTAACGTGCATCTCATATGTGTCTCCTGTGACTAATTGTGATATCATTTTGTCCAGGACAGAGTCTCAGATTTCATGCCGACATGCATCACATACTGCTGCATGTTGATAAAACACAAAAAGTTTTTCAATTCTTATTTTGTATTTGTTACACACGTTAAATGATATATTATATATTATATTTGTTAAACTATTAACTAAACTTTCATTATTCATTTTGATATCTAGCATCAAAGAAGATCTAAGATGTCTGATATGAGCATTTTTATTTAAATAATGTTATTTTTAACATGTATTTTACATATTTTTACATATCCAAATTTTGTATTACGCAGACACATCTATATAATCCATATATGGATTAAAATGGATTATATTTTTATTTATTATTTACATTTATTTACATATGTCTACATGTTTATACAATATTTATAATGCAATGTATTTGTATTAATTTATGTGTATATATATATATTTCTTACACTCTTGATGTTATTTTGACATTTAAAATTTTGTTATTTTTGTTATTATGTGTACTTTACTTATTTACTTACATGTCTATTTATTATGCATGTATGATTTTTTTTTAAATATATTTTTTTTAATTTAGACATTTATTAAATCCATTTATATAGTGATTTAATTTATAGAATTTATGAAATTTATAAAGTTGTATTAATTGCCATACATATAACCAAACTTTTCAAATAAGATTTTTCAATATTTGACATTTTTATGCCTGCTTTCTTAGATTTTTTTGGTTGATTTTATTTTTCTTTTTAATGTCTATTTATTGTTTATGTCTATACGGCATATATGTCTATGTTTTTTTTTTTATTCCAGTCTCATCAACAAATTCCTGTTCTAGCACAAATAATAAAGTATATTACATATTAAAGCCATCTAAGCATTAAAATGATATCTGTTCATATTAGCATTCACACATATTCAAATATGATGTAGCCAAATGCGTTTCTGAGAATATGATTTTAATGTTTAAATGATACCAATACCAGGGCCTCCGACGACAGAAAGCAGTGACAGTATTATTATTATTCTGCGTCTACGCCACCCGCTTCTTGGAGATCAATAAATACCCCACGATTCCCAGCTATCTGCAATCTTGGGAACCAGTAGGAATCGCTGTTTACCAGCAGCGCCTCAATCCGACAGGCCGTAAGTCACCCGCAAACAGATAAAATGCATCTCTATTTAAATGAGCTCCTTGGCTGACCTCTAAGAAGGCGCTGCAGGGTTTCGGTGTGTAATGGACGAGAGTCAGGCAGGTGATTATTGTGAAGCACATTGTCTCCTTAATAGACCTTTTTCCCCCTCTCTTAGTTTCTCCCCGGTGTGTCATCAGAGCCCCGGCCCTGCTGCGGCCAGCCGTGGAGGGAGGGCTCGTCTGCACCCCGAAGGGAGACAGAGGGGCTTGCGGAGGTCACCGGAGCCTGTGGGGAGGGGAGGGGAGAGGTGCTGGTGGTCTCAATAGGATCCTACACTTCATTTGCATGTAATCAGAGATGTAGAAAACAGGCTTGAGAGAGTCCAGGGATATTTAATGTTGGCTTTTAGGGGGCAGGGAAGGAGGGGCTTTGCTATTCAAAGTTTCAAACACACTTAATTAGGTTTTTTGTATAATGAAAGTAGCAGAATGGGGCTGTTGCTATGAGGCGAATGCAAACAGCGGAGCTGCTGCTCATTATGTCAAAAATCCCAGCTATTTGTTTGATCAGAGGCATTCGCATGGGATAAAGTTTAGGAGCACAACCGCAGAGTGATTGGAAAACAGGTTGTGTAATCGTCCTCTCTTTCTCTTCTCCAGGTTGCATAATTGTCTGAAGGTACCTGGTTCAACTTGCCCTGAAGAATGACATTTATGGTACGAACAGCCCGTCGCTTTTTTAAAAGCATTGATGACTTTCTTGATAAGCCCAGAGAGAGTCATTAGGTTGTCAGACTGATCCATGACTTGTGCTCAGTGCTCAGAGAAAAGCTCTTTGCTATGCTTAATGAAAAGGTAATTATAATTGCGTGAGCATACTAACCTTTTGTTTCATGGTTGCTAAGGCTATGTGACATCAGCTTTTCACAATTAATTCACAGTGATAAAATTAAAGATATATATATATATAGGCTATATATATAAATTAATGTATTAAAGATATTGTATGTTATATTTTATGTTCTAATTAAAAGAATAATAATTATATTAGTATTTATATTTTTATGTATTCTTTATATGTTTATATATGACTTATGAGTATAAATTAAATAATTAATTTGTTGTAATTTAATTGTAAAATTAGTTGTAAAAATGTATTTTCTCTCTCTCTACATTAAATACATTTACAAATACTAATAATCTAATATATACATATATATTAGAATCAAATTTCAAATTTCAGAATCAGAATCAAATTTATTGTCACATACACAATCATACAAAGTACAATATGCAGTGAAATGTTTTTGTGCGACCACAGAGCCGCGAAGGCAGCCATTTATATTTATATATATATATATATATATATACTGTATATATGTATTAATAATATAATCTAATATATTTAAGATTTAGTTTTCATGTATTTATTATGCTTTCACATTAAATTAATTTTATGAAAAAAATTGTAAAAGATGAATGTGTTTGTATTTAGTAATATAACAGCTATGTATATAATTATATAATTTTTACTAGCTTTACTACTTTTGTGATTTAGTTGTGTCAAACAATTCATCGTGATTAATCGCATCCAAAATAAAAGTGTATTTATAAATACAAACACATGCATAAGTATATATTTAAGAAAAACATTAAGAAATATATTTATGTATAATAAAAAACATAAATGTACGTGCATGTAAATATTTTTGAAATATATATTGTATGTGTGTGTATTTATATATACATACTAATTTTTCTTTTTTTTCATTGATTTATCGTTTATATATTTATTTGCATTTATACATTTACCTGACCTTTTTTGGAAAAAGATGTTTTTTTTAGTTGCATTGTCCAACTCTAATTGTTACCTGGAAACTTCTTCCTCATTCTTATAACAAAGAGGTTTTGCAGTAGTTTGTGTCTTCATGTAAAGCAGCTGGGCCTGTATTTGTTTAATGTGTTAATTTTAGTCATGCAGTAAGCTTTGATGCTGTAGTTTGTGGAGCATGAAATGTGTCTGTGTTGTCTGGACGGTCAAACAGGGATAAACAGAGTGCTGTTGTTTGAGAAGTACGTCACCTGTGCGTATAGACGACTCAGTCAAGAAACAGATTGAAGCGACAGCACAATGATAGAAAGTACACCACTTCAAACATGCGAAGTGTGGAATAAATGAATAATTAAGTTTAATCTGCTACGATACAGCCTCCATTGTTGGTCATTTTACCATTTAGGGACTTTTAAATCTTAATACTTTAAATATTTTACCTCAAAAATGTTGATGTGGGTTGTTGAGAGTAATACACGTCTAGGAAATGGTTTGTGGACGAATATAATGTTCACATGTGTTTTCCTGTAGGAAGCCTAAAAGCCTGCCTGCTAGAAAAACATTTGTACTCAATCATTCAATCTTGTTTTTACCACCATAAATTATCTTAAATACAGGCATTGACGTCTGCCATAATGAGTCAAACAGCCATAAACCTGCCTGATAGAGTGGAAACGAGTGTTTTAACCTCTCTCTCGCTCCAAAACAATAACAGCCTTTTGATGGCGAGTGGCGTCACTGATTGTTCCTCAGATTCTAGTAAAGTTGCTTCACTGTTTGATTGTTTCTGTCTGTTTCTCTTTACATAAACACATGCACAGGGTCAGCTGAAGCTTATCTCCTCTCTTCTGTCCTCAGACATGCCTTTCATTATTATAATGAGACTGTAGCTACAGTGACTAATGCTCTCTCTCTCTCCTTTAGAGCATTAAACAGAGGAAGTAGTATACCACCCTAATGAGAATTAATGATGGCTGGTATTTCTTCTGTATCAGCTACTGTGGTTTGGCATGTAATTTTACTTTTAGAAAATAATCACAAAGAAATTTGCTGTTGATGCTGTTTTTTTACACAAAATCCTTATTCGAAAATCACACAGGATATGTCTTTAATATCACAACTGTTTCTCCTGGACCAAGCAAATTATTTGCTTTTCCTCCAAAGTGCATATTTGGTTTGTGTTATAGTATGTATGTATGTGCAGTACAGGCCAGACGTTTGGACACACCTTCTGATTCAATGTGTTTTCTTTATGTTCATGACCATTTACATTGGTAGATTCTCACTGAAGGCATCACAACTATGAATGAACACATATGGAGTTATGTACTTAACAAAAAAGGTGAAATAACTGAAAACATCTTTTATATTCTAGTTTCTTCAAAATAGCCACC
>JAUMHR010000072.1:2659904-2673412 GCA_032361145.1 Enteromius fasciolatus | reverse complement strand
CCCCTCCATGATTTCTAAGTAAGAGAACTTGCAAAATCACAGGGTGATCAAATACTTATTGACCTCACTGTATATATTAGTGTGTTTGAGGAACATCTTGTCCTACTTCATCCATTTTTACATACTTTGCATACTTTCTTTTTTTCTTTAATTCATATATATTTATATCATATTTCAAGTCATCTGACATCGAATCATTTACCTATACAATATTTCAGTATCTTTGGCTTGTAGCAAAACATGATCTTGGCAGCCCAAATGAATTTTCCAGCAAACCAAATTCCCTCCTAGCCACCCTGAAAGGAAGCCGCCCAATTAGAAGGTGCCGCTAAATAGGAATGGATGCTCTTTCTCATTGTTAGAGCCCAGATGGTAAAACAGGCTTACCTGTCTCCACAGGCCTCCTGAGAGAAGCGTGGGATAGAGAGCGGCCCACAGCCAATTTATCCACCCCTCGTCGGGTTGCATGTGCTGCTAGTGAAATGCACCCTGAAACTTTCATGTTCCCTCGACTGGAAGTTAATTAGGAACGTCTGTATCTGGCAGCTGGGGCAAGTCATGACATGTCACCGATGCACGATAGGGTTATCAGTTGCGTTTGGCACTGAATAAAAATGATAGAAGTATGACTCACTGACATTGTCTCTTTGGTTTGTTTTTAGCGTGCTGTGAGCTGATGAGTGATCGGAATGAATCATCGAACAAGATTACAAATGATCAATCAATGATGTGATGGTCTGCCGCCTCAGTGGCAGTAGATGAGCCAAGACATGGGCAAGCATGCAGGTATGTATGAGACTGACAGAGATATATGAGCATTAGTGTTTGTCATCCTAGACCTATATTAAATATCAGTTTAAAAAAAAGATTACAACATAACATGAAGATATGTTGAGACATAAATGAAGATATTCTGAAAAATGTCTCAATGTTTTCTGTCTATACAGTGTGTCAAGTCACTGTTGTTTTGGAACCCGTTGACCGTTTGAACAAAAGCAGTTGAAACATTGTTCGAAATATCTTCTTTTTGTGATCTAAAGATAAAAGAAGCTCATACATGTTTGGAAGGACGTGAGGTAAATGATGAGCAAAATATGAAAAAAAGGCATATTTTTAAAGGCATAGTTCACCCAAAAATGAAAATTCTGCCATTAATTACTTACCTTCATGTCATTTCAAACCCATAAGACTTCATGACACAAATTAAGATATTTGTAATGAAAACTGAGAGGTTTCTGTCCCTTTATTGAAAGTCTATACCACCTATGAAATAAACACTGCATGAAAGTGTTTAGTGATCCACAATCGTTACATCGCCTCATTTTGGATACGGTGCAGGGGACAAATTTACATTTAATTAGAATTGGGGGACCCGTCCCCTGTGTATTCTTTGGTCATGGTTCTATGTATGCATTTTGATCATTGTTCGGATAACAATAAAATGCTAAATAAATCTAAAATCACAGCTCTTCGGAAGAATTAAACTGTTAATATGGATTAATTTTAAACATCTCAGGTTTTATTAAAAATATCTTAATTTGTTTTGAAGATTACCCAAAGTATGGGTTTAGAAGAAGATTAAGGTGAGTAAATAATGTCATTTCCATTTTTGGGTGAACTGCTCCTTTTTAAGGCTCAAGGTTATCTCAAAGGAGATAGAGACTGAATCTGAGGGGGCTGTATTTCATCTGTCTGATTTTGGCACGTCTGTGACAGTGAGCGATGTCTTCTGCCAGCTGTGTTTAAGCATGCACAAGCTGTCGCCAATCAGAGCAGAACTCCCCGTGTGTTTCAGAAGCAAGGTGACCGGCCTTGTTATTATCTCATCAAGCAAAAGGACAAAAGACGACTGCATGGTTGCAGTCATCCATGCTTACTGCGGTTGCCTTGGAAACCAGCTGCTCAGCAGGAATGTTGGAAGTAAGTACGGACGGGGGGCCAGTGGGGTTACAGAAGGGAGTTTACACCCCTCTCCAAAAATGGAGATTAAGCCCACTCAGAATGTAACGGTTCTGGACATCGATCAAAGCCACAGGTCAACGCAAACTGAGCTGTTTGTTTTGCAACTCTAGAGCTGACTGAGCAGTTTTCCAGCATGGAAAAGCCTCATGTTGGGAAAAGTGGGTTGGCTGGGAGAGGAAGCCGTTCTTAATTTGTAGTACCCGCTACTGCATGGCACGCTGCAAGTCAAGCATGCTTTTTCCACTGCATGAAACAGGCTAAACGGACGTCAGTAAAGGCCATTAGACTAATTCAAGTGATTTAACAGACTGGGAGAAGCTAAAGCAGACTGAGCGAGGTTTCTTATTTGCACCTAATCCCTGTAATTTTAAATCCATCAATCTAATTCATATTTCGTGAGTTCCCCTCCATCTTAGACCACAGGGTTCAGAGATTGAGCAGGGATATGCATTTCCAGAACCCTCCCGAAAATAAATCACACCGGCTATAGGCCTTATTCATGAAACACGAGCTGAGTGAGTCATTCGTAAAACCATTCTCACAGTTGTGTTCAACTCAGTGGGACACTTTACATCACTAAAGGTTTGAACAAAACTTCGAAACGAAGAATCAGCGCAACTGTTAGTAATACTGATAATAAGAAAATATCTTTCAAAATGACTTGTTAGAAGGATTTCTAAAGACCATAATGCTAAAAATGTGTCTTTTCTATCACGGGAATGAGTCAAGAAAGATTATATTAGGGGATATAAACTGAGTAAAGTTGAGATCATTGCATTGTGGCATATGTGTGCTCTGTTTACAAATATGGTTAATCTTTGTGATGAATAAAAAAGCTGATAGATATCTTTCTCTGGTATAATATAGAAGAGCACAGATCTTACTGATTCAGTACTTCCACACTTTTGCAAGTTCTGCAAAATATACATGCTGCATACTGCAGAAATAGTATAGGTTGTATGCTATTCCCATCTGCTCATAAGCTCATAAGTCTCTATTTGGTCTTGACTTGAGAACTGAGGTACGAAACCAATGCCTTACACAACACTTGATGATTAATGGTATTATCAAGTTCGCTTGGTGCCTTAAAATACCAAGCAAGCGACAAGAAAGTGAAGCCTTCTAAATCATCCTAAAACAGCATTGGCCATTAGCCAGGATAGGGAATGGGCCTGTTCAGATGTCAGTGGTACATTAGGTTGGGTGGAGTGGAAAACAGAAAGCATTGACACTCAGAGACATAAAGATGGCAAGCGATAGCATGCGTAGCTGCAGGCGAGAGATGAAGACGGAGATTGCTCCGGGGAAGGAAATGAGGTGGTCAGAGACCACGCCACATGCTAATCCTCTCTTTCCCGGTCTGGCTGCACCGGTTCCCGTCTCCGTGTCTGTCTCGCAGGCGAATGGGAACGGATCTGGTGCTCTTTCAGCGCCAGCCCTAGAGTGCTCTGGCCATGTTTTTTCAATTGCGCTGATGAGACAGGCTGGCTCCTAATAAACGTAGCCTTTGGTTTAAATGACAGGTCTAATTTCACATACAGTGATGAGAGACTGTGGAAAAGTGTGGCACAGTCTGAGACACGCAAAACTGTGCCTGAGTCATTCAGATCCTTCTAGATTAATTCCATTTCCTGTGAAGATTAAGTGTGCCGCAGTGCTGATATCTGATTAGGCTACTTGGGGGGAGTTGTTTATAATTAGTTTGGGTGTAATCTCATTTCACAGCACCTCGTGGGGAGGCAAATGTTTTCACAAATTTATCTGCATAATTGGTCAAGGTGTTAATCAGGTTTGAAGATACCTGCTGGCTAGATAAAGTAAAGATTAGACCTGTTCTACATAGCATCACTGAGGAATTGTGGGTAAGTGATATTGCTCAGCATTCTTTAAATAATGCATTATCCACTGTAAAAGAGATAGTTGAAGTCATATTTAAAGTCGTAAAATCATAACTGAATCAATCAAACTTGGTTTGTTTCTCAAGATGTTATTTAAAAAGAAAAAAATGTAAATACACAGAATTGCAATTTAAATTTGATTGTAAGGAAGGACATAAAATTACAATGAACAAAAATTCATATCATATTTGGGAGAAAAGCCAAATTTGTCAGTACTACCACCTAATAACAAAATCTCTTTTTGAAAGGTTTGCAAAAGACAAATAACTTTGGGGTTTGAAAGTTAAATCTAAGTGAATATACAGATAGACAGATAATGATGAATCTTTATTAAATTCACAGTGCCACATAAACCAGTGTTTGACCAAATGCAGAGCTGTCTACCAGACAGATGGTTCCTCTTGTGTTTTTCACTTCCACACTCTTCCTTCAGCTCACGCACAGGTTAGAAAGAAAGACAGACTCAAGCCTCAGACACACGCCAAATGAAGCTCCACTGCCATAATATTTGTCTTGACACCCAAAGCTTCCTGAACTCTTTTTGAAGGAAGAGATTGGAGGTGTCATCTGTATGGCACATTAAAGACCTCTGGCTGTTTATTTGTTGTCAGATGGGAAGGCAGGGTGAGAAAAACCAGGGCTGCCCTGCTGTTCAGCACCCCACAACCAAAGGGAAGTGGACCTTTATTGGTGACCCCCCCAACCAGGAGACAATCAGGTTTCCCCAATTTATGGATGCTCCTGCACAGTTTAGTTACAACGAGGGCCTGTATTTGGGGCTGTGCGATGAGGCAGATGTGCTTCAGGAAAACAGCACAAAGAAAAAGTTGCAATTGGAGGTGGTGAAAAGAAGAAAAACACCTAATGAATGAGTTACATTTGCATATGTCTGGATAATTACTAACTCCAAGCAGCTAATGTTTTTACACATTTTTAAATCTCACAAATAGATAGATCAAAGGTGGGATAAAATGGAACTTCATTTACATTTTTAATGCATTTTAATCACAATTGTTTTTAGGATGGGTAGGCAGTTAACATGGAAAAAACATGGATTATTATGTGGACACTGTTAAAACCATCTGTTTGAGCTGTAATAACACGTCACTCAAGCTATTGCCTGGCAACAAACCACTGTATGATTTTACAAAATGCATGTTAGAAAAGGAAACATGGTCAAAATCTGATCTAAACCTACGTATGTTGGTAGGCTAGTTGTATTTTAGTATTTAGTAACGTAATCCATTACACTTCATGGTTTTTATATTACATTTTGATTAGCCTACTTTTGACCTAAACCATTTATCCCATTGAATCTTGTGCCATATAGACATAAAAGTGTAAAGAACACCATCTGGACCCACAAGTGCGATGCCAAAAAGCCCTTTCTTTATTTGACTGGCTGCTTCAGAAACACACCTGCAAAGCAACTCATTTTATAAATATTGAACTGCCCTATCAGGAGTGGGGTTTGAACCCACGAGGACACTTGTCCATTGGATCTTAAGTCCAACGCCTTAACCACTCAGCCATCCTGGTCTGCTCCACTTCAGGAGCACTTAAATAAGGCAGTACTGTATGAACCCACAAAACATCTTTCTGAGGCAATTTAAAGGATACTGATTACTTAAAGGATACATGCATACTGATTATTATGGTGACCAATGTGCTGGTTATCAACTACATATTCTGAGTGAATGGATTTGATCTCATTACTTGCTAAATTAAAAAGTGAGGGCAAAAAAAAGTAAAACAAAGACATTTAAAAAACAATTATGCCATAATCTTTAATTGAATGCCTGACTTATGCGAAATTAATGTGGCACTAGTCTTTAATGGAAAAATGCACATGTGATATAATTTATTGTTTGCATTAGAAAGCAATGAAATGACTGCATTTATTAAATCTTGTGGGGATGGAAAGCACATGTAAGTCAGTAACCATGGTTTCTGGTGGATTAATACTGCAGGGGTGCCATAGCGACTGAGAGATCAACACTGACTCTTGTGCGCTGTAGAAGGTGTGGATAGCATCTATACAACCTGTCAGTCGCTGGGCTCGGTTCCTCACGCTTTCTGAAACTGCAGGCATCCCTCCTGACATGGTTCTTATTAGCACTCATATAGTGAAGTGTTCATGTGAGACAAGACCTGTTTCACCAGAAACACACACGGGAGAGCAGGAAAAGAGGTTTCTGAGGTAAAAAACAAACATCTGGTTATTAAAACGACCTCAGCACACTAGCACATTTGTTCTTGAAATTAATATTTTACCAATATTCTGGCGTCTTGGTGGCAAACACTGATTTGACTTGTCTTTATTTAAAAACCTCAAGTCTAATGGGTACGTTTTATGTACGTTTTCATTTCCTTTCCTTTTTTAGCAAATGAAAGCATCTGTAGTATTTTTATATTTTAGAAGCGGGGTTTAAGTCCAACACCTTAAACACTCACCACTTCGTTTCTTATACCACTTTGTTGGTAGCCATAACATATTAAGTTGTTGCAACAAACTACCTGGAGTGGGGATCGAACCCACAAGGACATGTGTCCATTGGATCTTAAGTCCAACGCCTTAACCACTCGGCCTTTTGTGTCGCAAGGAACCATTGTGTTACACCTACTTCAGAATCAATTTTGAGTAAACCATTTCTCTTACTATATTTTGTTTAAAATTAACATTAATCTACCAGGAGTGGGGTTCGAACCCACGAGGACATTTGTCCATTGGATCTTAAGTCCAACACCTTAACCACTCGGCCATCCTGGTTGTCCTATTGTATTAGAACCCCTTTGTTCCTTCTACAGGTACCTGATAACTACAGTAGGAAATCAGTTTGTGGTAATGTGACCACATAGTTATATTAATATATTCTACTTAAAAATCTAATTGATTTACCAAAAGTGGGGTTTAAATATATTGGGAAAAGATCTTAGATCCAACGCCTTAACCAATCAGCCATCCTGTACTCTTTGTGGTGCAGTAAACCGCTGTTTTCCCTTTACAGTTGAACCATTGTTTCCAGAAACCAAAGTTGTTTAATACACAACAACATAGTCACATTACTATATTCTGTTTAAATTTCACATTGCTCTACCAAGAGTAGGGTTTGAAACAAGGCATAGGATCTTAAGGTCAATGGACTAATCACCCTGATCAATTTGCCACGCAATGAACCCTTCCTTTCCCTTTACAGTTATTTCAGAAATAATTTTAAGAAAACTGCTTTCTATTACACAGCCACATTACTATGGTGCATGTAAAATTCTTATGGGCCCACTAGGAGTGGGGTTCGAACCCATGAGGACATTTATCCATTGGATCTTAAGTCCAACGCCTTAACCACTCGGCCATCCTGGTCACTTTGTTTTTCATGGACACTTCACAGGTGCCATTGCAACAAACCTAAAATGTATGTTTTTTTCCTAATTAAAATAATTCCAAACACTGGATTTCTGAACAAGTTGTGCAGCTGCTCAGTGTGTGTTCTTATCCATCCTTAATGCAGAATGAACGCGTCCCCTTAAGCATCTTCCCTATTTGTGACATGACCGCATTCGGCTTTGATCGCCTTCTGCACGGCTCAACAAGCAAACACTTTAATTAGTGCTTCATTGACTAATGCTTTTCTCCAGGCCCTGTGTCACTAGCTTTACTAGCCACCGGCCTATTCTTTGTGGATTAACCTCTTTCTGTGCACAGTTTAACCAGCCATTGTCCTGCAGTAACGTGAACTGTTCTTGCAGGAGGTTTCGACACAAAAGCCCTTTAGTGCCCAGGCAGACCTCAAAGAGCCATCATCCCTCCATCTCAAGCTCTTCAAAGACTCCTTCATCATTCTGAATCTCTCTGTTCCTCTTCGGCCCCTCGTTTAGGAGCGGGACCCCACCGGCCTTCACCTCCCCCATTGACCAGCACACTTATTTCAGTGTCTCCTGGGAGCTTGGAGCTCATAAGTAAGACCTGGACAGCTGATAATGACTTTGCAGCTCTGGGGGAAGGAGATTACTGCTGTGTTTTCGTGGTTGTGGCAGTGGTGGTCTGTGTGTACACGCATCCAAAATCAATACTCACCAAGCACTAGATGAAAGTAAAAAATGGCTTTTGGCAAATAAAAAGGGCATTTTTTAATTATTTTTCAGGAATGCAACATAAAAGTGGTTAAAACTGCAATGGAAGACCAATAGACTGACCTTTTTTGGCATGCTTGAATGAAAAAAACTGATGCAAACAGTTTACCAAAGAAAAGTAATTTATCTTCTGACCACTTTTACCATAAATGTAGCAAGAAACCCAAAAGTATTATTTTAGTTATTTGTGTGTCTAACTCTAGAAATCCATGCGGCATCAGTGCTGAAAACAAGAAATAAAATCATATCTTTGTGTTTTTGGGATATAGATGTTCTTTCATCTGAGAGAGACTGGGGCTAGTCACATTTTACTCCAACACATTTTTAAGAGTTCTGTTTTAGACATACATTAAAAGTCATGGCCACAAAAAAAAAAACCTACTAAATATTCCTGCTTTTAATACATTCAGCTGACTGAAGATTTGGTTGACCTTTTGTGACAATATGTCTCAACAGCAGGGCAGTGATGTCACATTATGGGGTAAGTTGTCATATTGGGTTATTAAATGTTTTACAAAATTAATTTTATTAAATGAATCTCTAAATTGTCCATGCTTAGGTTTTTATTAAGGTAAAATAAAAAAATAAAAAATGGATAAACATATAAAGATATATTATTATACCTAAATAAATATAAAACTATTAACTGTTAAAGTGTATTATATTTTTTTTTAAAATAATCATAAATAAATTACTAATAAATTACATATACTTTTTTTTATTAGCCTTTTTTAGCTTCATGGTTGATATGTTCACTGGTATGTTTATTGACGGTGTATAGCATCTGTTGGCAGACCAGACATGTCAAATAATTTGATTCTGGGGTGGGGGATGGATTTATCCTCTGTTTCTTACCCTAACCTCGTTTCTGCCAAACACTTCTTTTTAGTGGACACCTCCTTATGTGGAGTCCGAACAGTCCTTTCATCTGAGAGCAGCTCTAATGATTCCTTGTAATGAGCAGACCTTTGCCATGCTAATGAGTGTTCAATTGTTCCTTCTCTTCCATGGCTTCTCCATCAGCAGGGGCAGCACTCTTGGCTGGGGGCTTCACCCTGTCCATCTCCCAAAAACCCTGCTGGATCTCATTGAAAGGGGGGCTAGATAGTCGCCTTTGAAGCGCAAGCAGTCATTATCTTCTCTGAGGGCTCTCCTTGGGTAATTGCGGTGGCTTTTTGGTGCGAATGATTTCTTGATATTGTAGACGAGTAATTCCCAGCATGAGCTTAATTCTTTCTGTTATTTTTTTTGGCTTCTTTTGTCTGTCATACCTGACAGGTCATGGGGGAAGGGTTCGCTTACCGCAGGGTGCTGCGAATCAATATAACACTCTACTTCTTTTCCGATAAAGGACACAGGGATGGAGGAAGATGAGTTAGACAGACAGAAGGGAACTGGTTTATTGGAAACCCAATAACTCAAGCTATTTATATGCGCAGCCTCCTTGTTTCCTTAACGACCTCTTTACCTATTTCAGGCCACCTGAGAGCTTCAGCCTGTGTTGAACTGGGATTTAACGGAGCTCTATCGCAGTCTTTGTTTCTTTATCTCCATACAGTTACATGCCTGAAGAATGCACTTAAGTTACTGGAATACCAGTGTTTCTAAAAATGAGTCTGTGCTCCCCCTGAGAAGGACAGTGAGAGATTTACACAGCTGGTCTGTGAGCACAACACTAACTCCAAACTCACGGCCCATTCTTTCTTTCTCTTTTCAGTCTGCAGAAACAGAGGGTGGTGGGTTGACATTACATTCCCTCCAGCAGTACTCACATCTGATTCCTGCGATCTGGGTGGTTTATGTGTATATTGATTCATTCTTTCATCAAACAGAAAGAGTTATTTTTATCCATTTTTTTTCTTTCTTTTTTTTGGCTCACTAGCTGTTTATTTCTTTTTAAATGTCTCTAAAATAGAATTTCGTTGGGGGGGGGGGACTTTATTGAATGTACATAGAGCAAGCAAAGGATAACGTACAATCTTTCAAATAAAGAATACTATGGACATTATGGATTCCACCTTCAGCATCTATTGAATATTTCCATTGATGTTCTTTAACCAACACCAAACATATACAGGTTTTTAGATTAATATATTAGAAATATAATATGTGAGAAAAAAGTGATACGAGAGGCTATACCCTACCATAGTGAATGGTCAATACTCTTTAGAAGACACTAACCAATGATTTTAACATAGAATGGAGTGATTGACCAATCAGTATCAGTTATACCACAGAGACCCATCTGATTGGTCAGTTGCTCTATTCTACTGTCAAATCTTTGTAGAGTTACTGCTATAGCTCTTAAACATCTATATATATGATTTTCGACTCTGTTACTCGGGATCCACTGCTCTGCACATTTTTCACAGTCTTCCTTATCTGACACACTCGTTTGAGTTCATGAAGCTATTTCTCAATGAGCTTATGGTCTAAATCAGGTGTGTCAATTAGGGAGAGTTAAGTTTATGGTACTGATTGCATTTATTAATGACTTTAAAAAGTGAATGATGTGGAATATCCACTTATCAAAAGCCTTATTTATTATAAAAAGGGGAAGTTGAGGCAGGACGTACGCAATTTTTTAAAACCATCAAATGTCTTGAGATTGTCACACACTTTATAGCTTTGTATAAAATAATTATTTTTAAATGAACTATATTTTGTGCATTTTTAGGTGTATATTGGCATGTGTAACTTGAACTAAATGCTACAAAACTACAATTTTCATTTCCATTCAGTCTGTTTAAATTGTTCTGTCAGGGGTTCTGGCCTAGCAAAAGCAGCTGCATCTTTTCCTTGTCGGAAAAGAAGGAAAACACACACAGCCCCCACTAGGACTGTAGGTCTGGCAGGGTCATAACCCAGCACCTGAGCTAATCATGGACATTATCAAAACAGCAGGCTCTCTGGGGTCTGTTTGTTTATGCTATCCAGGGTGGCCCCTCGCTCTACCCGGGCCTGGCCCAGCCTGGCCCTCGTAACAGCACCTGGAACAGACAGTAAACACCTCCGTCTCACTGCTGGACGAATGGGGTGCTAAAACTGAACAGGAAAGTGAAAGAGCTGTAATTAAAACATCAGTAATATTAGCAATGGATTTGGTTGATTGGGTTTGATGTTTTGTGGTGCTAAAAGACTAACATACAGATGTTTCTATATCAATCTTGTTATAACCACATAGCACAGTTTAACATGTGATTGTCCTACTCACAACAAAAGCACATACTATATTAATGCATTACGCTATACTAAATTTAAAATTCACTCTTTCCTACCAGGACTACGGGTCAAACCACATTTGATTATTGGACCTTTAAGAGCAACACCTTAGCCATTTAGGGTGTACTCACACTAGGCATGGTTGCCATGAACCGGGGCAGAGTATAATTGACCCCTCCTCCCCACTCCCCCTCTGGCCTGCACTCACATAGGGTTTCAGCATTCGTGCCGGAGCACGCTTACGTCATTAAGCTGCGACGGTTTCTGGAAAAACAGGAAGAGTGCTGCTCTTGCTGAACGCAATGGAGGATAGTAATTTTGAGTCATTTGGTCTGCGGTGGTCCACAGCCCTCTCACAGCCTATTGTTAAACAGATCTATCGCTTTTGTTGGTTTTGGAGCGTCGCAAAAACACACATCCTGTTCCGTGCTCCAGCACGGTTAGCGCTCACACTACATGCGAACCGCACCCGAGTCCAACTGAACCGTGCTCTGGCACACCTCTTCCAAGCGGGCCAGGGACGGCTAAACGAACCGCACCCGGTTAGTCAAACTGCCTAGTGTGAGTACACCCTTAGCCATCCTGGTCACTTTGTATACCTACTTAACGCTTGCTAATTTATTGCAGCCTATTCTGCTTGCATGTTTCTAGACAGATTGTGCAACTGTGCTCTGATTTTAATCATGTTCTAAAACGCCCTTTTTACTAATACATGTATTTCACAACCACTTTGAGAATCTATTTTTTTGATAGCACCTATTTAAATGTGACAACAGTCATTCATTGGTAAGTTCAATGTCTTAACCACTCTGCCATTCTAGTTGACTTAAGTGATGCTGTATTATGTTTTATTAGTTATATGGCCCATCAAGAAATCCCTAGCCATTCAAAGCAGACCTTCTGCTGTCATTATAAAGGTCTGGCTATATAAGACAAACCATAACATGCTACCAGGAGTGGGGTTCAAACCCACGAGGGCATGCATCCATTGGAACTTAAGTCCAACGCCTTAAACACTCAGCCATCCTGGTTACTCAGTGGTGTTGAATAATCTATGAAATTCATTGGCTCTTAACCACTTTGACATCCTGGTAAACTCTTCTCTGTTTCTTTTGAGACTTCGAAAAAGTAGTTTTACATTGTTATTTATGTTACTTGATATCTTTGTCAGATGCCATATGTCACGTTCTGGTCGAAGTGCTGGAGCGGATGAGCCGGACTCCAGGATGCAGTGCAGCCATCTCTGAGAGTTTATCTGAGGTAGGTCTTTAAATTCCTCTTGAGGAAGATAAGAACTGCAATCTTAACCTGCTCTATTTTCAATCTGTCTTTGTCTGTCTGTTTCCGTTTCACTCTCAATTCAGCTCAAAGTACATTACATCGTGAAATGAAGTTTCATACTGGCATTCCTTTTTTATTTCTATAAATTAAAGCAACAGATAGCCAAAAATTGAAATCAAAAGCTCTATTCATCAAGTGCAAAATCTTCATTTATAGAATGTAGTGCACCTAAGTGTCCTTCATACAGTATGTCACATGTCATGCAGCAGTGATTGTGTGATCAGTGATGAAGGACGTCTGCTCCAAAGGAATAGCAGCATGACAACATGTGTCCTTGCTCACGTGCCTCGACTGGAATCACTGTAAAGGTCTGTGTATGTTTTATAAGCATAAATCAAGCAAAGCCTTTTTCATTTACTCCTCTTTATAGCTCTCCTCCAAACAGCTGTAAACAACAGTATTTTCTATCAGTATTATCAGTTTATTGATTGAATCTTCTTAAAAGAAAGCTCCTTTCATTATTGCCACACCAGTATATATGTCAAAAGCTCTGGGTAGAGGCATAAACCATATATATATGTGTGCTCACAAACTTTGTGTTTGTGGAGCAGCTGTTGTTCTGTTGCACATTGTTTAATGATAAATAATTCTCATTTCACTGCATTTGATATACTTGATATGTGTAAACCATTTATACTTGTCCACTGTATGAGTGTTAACCAGAGCCACAGTTAACCTACTGATGTTAGCAGCTTATCAGGAGGTGTTAGAGTTCTGCTAAACAATTTAGAATTTAAAACGTTTTCTGAACATTCCATTTTGGTTGTGAGAATGTTCAGAGTTCAGAGTGCACTTGACTTTAAATGTTTCTGAGAGTGTTTTCTTAATGTTTCCAGGAAAATTAATTTTAATTCCAATAGTGAGTTGAATTATGCTGAACTCTGCGGACCCGCCGGCGGGTCCAAAATTACATTCAAATTCAGCCTTGAATTTTTAACCCTTTGCATGCACCAA
>JAUMHR010000072.1:2636156-2652116 GCA_032361145.1 Enteromius fasciolatus | reverse complement strand
AGGTGTTGGGTTACGTGCTCATATCAATAAATGAATATAAATAAAACTGTTGTGACTGTTTACAGTGAAAAATCACACCCAATACACAATAATGGTAATATAATTAACCAATATTTGAATCCAAATCCGTGCGTAGATCATGGATGATGCCTGTCACTGAATTACATTGTAATACACACGCAATTTTCGGTCATTACGTGATACTAACACGACATTATGCATTAAGAGTTTGTGGTTATTTCACGCAATTCTGTGAGATCAGGTTGTTTTATGAGACCAGGTTGGATTATGAATCCTTTTGAATTTCAGACAACACTATGGTTCTCATTATGATTTTCATTTGCCAATACCATTCCTCCACACTTTCGTTTTCTAATATCTCCCCTGCTGTCTATATTTTGCCCCACAAAGTGGCACGGCAGCAAAAGTCATGCTATTGCATTCCTCTCTGCCCTTATACTTTCCAGCTGCTTGAGAAACCCTGCTTGCAAATTCATCTCTGAAGATCTTATCAAGTCCACTGTTTACTTTAACATGCAATGCAGCTGCAAAAATCCACCACAACTGAAGTATGCATCAAAGCAACCCAATCTGTCAAAACAAGCAGCTTTCCTCTTCGCACGATGACTGAAGACGGCGTGAAATTATAAATGGGCTGGCGGTCTGGGATTCGAACAGAGGAATTATTATTTATTCATACTGGAAGTTGATTTGAGGGTACTGGGTATGTGCTGATTTTAATGGCTCATATATTTTAGGCTATTATAAAACTGCATTAGATGAAAAATATGCTTGTTTGCTCTGCTGCTAAACAGCCTTGGTAGACATTTCGGCTTTTTTTAATAGTCAAAATTTACCCCCTATGGCCTTATTATTTTTCATCTGTTCCCCAAATTTACTTCAGCTTTTTGCTGAAGTGCTTCCCACTGTCAAAGCCATAATAAGCAGCGCTGTTGTTTTGTGAACAAACAGTGGATGTGTTTGACAAGTGACATCCACTTTGTCATTGCAGACCCTGGCGAGCCTGCAGAAGAAAAGTAAAACAGCATGAGTTTGCGGCCCTCTTCCATTCACAAACAAGACGTCGGTTGGAAATGCTGCTGGCATTGAACTTTGGACAAATGAGATTGTGTCTGGCTACAAACTATTGTCAGCGTGAAAGAGAGGCAAATTCAATGTGCATGTCAATCACTTGACTTTTAACCAGTGGGCCTCGCTTAATGCGGATTTGAGGGGTTGACAACCAGATGGTCACTATTAAATCGAATTACTCGAATTATAGTGGAGGATGAATTCAGTCTGGAGTGGGTCAGCATTGGAATTTAATTCAATATTTACCAATTATTCTTGCACAAAAATTATTTTGTAAAGAAACAAGCTACTGCTAGACATTTATTTGCCTCTTTGCTTTTGTGTATTGCACAAGTCTACAATTGATTGATAGATGCCGACCCCACTCGGAGTGCTCTTTTCAAGCCTGTCTGAGACTTTTAAAGCATTGTTAACATTGGGAATAAAACCTGTTGATATTTCAGGGCGACGCGAATGGGTGGCTTGAAAGGGACAAAGATGAGAGGGGCCATTGCCTTTTCGTCTGGTAAACAAAAACAGGTCTTGGCAAATCTTTGGGTAAACATCTGCAAAGTTAATGAATCACATGTGCAACATTATGTTTGGGTGAATAACAAGTACTATGAAAACAAAATCCTTTTTTTATTTCGGAAACCGCCACTAAATAAAGTAGTTACCCTAAATCTATTGCCGTGTAACCTATTTGAGGTCATTCACACATGGATGTTAATTGCACTGGGTGGTTCGGTGATGACTCTGTCCTGAATAAACCATAGTGTGGCTGTTCCTTTTTAGAAACACACTTATCAACATCTTGTCAGCTCTCTTTATAAAAGGCCTTTTGCCTTTTAGGGGAACGAGACTCGCTGTTTGAGTAAGTCTGAGTAAGATTGTCTGAGAATGTGTTTTGGTCCTATGCTGGAGCCCTGATGATTCATCACTAACTGCAGTTCAATTTTTATACAAAAACAGCTAGATGGAAAGTTGAGGATTGCTTCAGTCAATCTACAGGATGTAGATATGCAAGGAGTCCCAGTATGCATATTCAGAAGTCAGTAAGTACTGACTTAGTACTAAATATATAATCTAGACACCTTTATTATGCTTTTTTTCAATGTGATTTGGAACACAGTCAACATTGTATAAACTGTTTGTTAAGAATAGTATGCAAACATGTATGTGTGCACTGGAAGCTTCATTACCAAAGATGGCAATAAAACTCTCTGATTCTGATCCTGGATGCATATGATTCATTGATGGTTTCTCATTTTCATGTATACTGTAACAAGAAAACGCATATTTGTTAGTTCATGCATCAGCAAACATTAACTGCCCTTTTTTTTTGATGTATGAGCCTTAAATCCTGAAAGAACCTCACATCTGTGTAAATAATACTGTGAGCATATGTCTTGTGAACTCATGTGATGCTCCCTGTATGAAATGAAAATAAGGGAACCTTGCTTTTTAGTTCACTTTGATTGATTGTCTGAAAATATTACAGGGCCCATACCACATTTATTCACTCTATAAACCTCTTTATAGTCCAGCGGTCTGATTTCCATCGTCTGTATTTAGTGGTGATGTCATCACTCACAAACCACGCCCATTTATATTAACCGCCCGTACCGCATAATCGTATATGGAAAGTCATTTTACAGATAGCCACTGTGCTTCATGAAAGAGGTTTTCCTATACTTACTAATTGCACAAACTCATTCGTACTGATAAAATATTATAGATTTCAGCTGGGCATGCTGAAAAGAAACTCAGCACTGTTCTCCCAGACAGGAAATGAAAGCAGCGTGAAATGAAAGGAGTTAGAGGCAGACAACTTTCCCCCCAGCTTCTGACCCTGGCGTGTGTGTGTGTTTTCATAATGTTCTCTCATGATCGATTGCAAGAACATCGACCAGCCAGCCAGTCGCTCTGTGTCCCCAGCTTTTATAGTTTTCTTGGTTAACCACAGAATTCACAGTACTTTATGGTGCTGAAGTCAGGGGCAAAGTCTCTGTTAATCTCAATTATGCTGTAAGATCTGCCATCATACGACGACCCTAAGGAGAACAGTGCATGACTTATAGCCTTAAAGCAATAGTAAATTGTTTTAATTGCTCAGTGAGTGGTCTTTTCAGTGATCTACTTCAGTCTTGTGCTATAAGCAATGCAAGACTGGCCCATAGAACTGTCATCAACACCAGTAGGTGGTTTGTGTTTTATGCTGAGTTCAAACAATCTCCAGTGATCAAAAATCTGCAGTAATGCCATTGAATGTAATAATTTACAGAGTCTTGTTTAATTTGGGGGCAGTCGTGGCCTAATGGATAGAGAGTTGGACCTGTAACCCAAAGGTCGTTGGTTTGAGTCCTAGGTCCGGCAAGGGTTGTGGGTGGGGGGAGTGAATAACCAGCACTCTCCACCTTCAATACCACGACTGAGGTGAGAGCCTTGAGCAAGACACTGTTCCCCGGGCACCACAGCAATGGCTGCCCACTGCTCCGGGTGTGTGTGTGTGTGCGTAGTTGTTCACTTCTCACTGCTCTGTGTGTGCACTTGGATGGGTTAAATGCAGAGCACAAATACCTGGCCACTTGTCACATCCTTTCCTTTCCTTAATTTATAAGTGCACAAAAATCTATGTGTGTGTATCTTTATAACAGTATCATAAAGACAATCAGTCCATGGTAGCAATGTTACTGACACAAAAACTACTAATTTAGGTAAGAACATCACTTAAAATAATGATCATTTGAAGTTCAATCAGAAAGTGATTGTCTTTAATATGTTTATTCAGTAGCTTCTGTTGGGTTCAATTCAGACTGAGACTACAGTAGCTCGTCTTTGTAAATGATTCAGTAAGAGAACTGGCTCATAAGAATCAATAGTTCTGGAATCAAACCACAATTGTAACACGTGGTGTTTCTTATTCATTCACATACCGACTCAAGAGTCATTAGTTTAGGAATTAGACTGCTCATGCTCTATGTTTTGATTCACTAAAATGAACCGGCTCATGAGAGTCGATTAGTTGTTAATCGTGCTACATTGGCCTTACTGTATATTTGTGATTCACTAAATACATACTGGTAGGTAGAGATATTCAGATTCATAACCTCAGATAAAATATAATTATATTGTGGTACAAAAAACACTGGTAATTTAGTGGATCTTCCCGCGATCCTTCCATATCCCAGTTTGCTATTAGCCAGAAAAATCTGCAGGTATAACTGCTCGTACAATCAAAACAAAGGCTTTTTAATTTGGCTAATGGCTTTCAAGATCCACCTTAGCCAAAGACGCTAAGAATCTGATAAGGTTGAGGGGGTAATCTAACTCCCAGCATGCCTCTGTCATCTTTCGGTTATCTCAGATTGGACTAAATAGAAGAATGCTGGGTACTCTGCCCACAACTAGGCTACATGCATCTAAGCTGCCTTCAGCCCTGTTAGTTTACCCAACAGAGTAAGGCAACTTGATATAATCCCTCAAATAGTAGCTTACCTAGGCACCACATGGATTTGTATTTCTAATGTAAGTTAAACCTTCTAATGCAAACCTTCTAATCATGGAGTTTACTGGGTGAAAATATTTAAGTAACAACATTTTTTACAGTGTATTTTATGTACAGTGTATATACTTCTATTTTAAGTTAACATAAAATTTGACTTATATGGTATTATATATGTTATATAACTAATTATTAATTGTTTGTTATATTTTTATGTAATCTATCATCGTTTTTAATTTTTAAAATGTAGAAATAGTTTTTTTTTATTTTTCAAATATGTTTACGCTATTATATTAATATATATATTATTTTTAAATATATTTATTTTATTTATTTATTGCAAAATATGATGGCAGACTATAGCCAATTATCCCAGAGGTCTGTTGTACCCATGACATCGTACCATATTTTCATCATAGGGAAATACTAAGAAAAGATTCATGTTTAATAACATCGTTAGATTTAAGCAGCATGTTGAAATGTCTTTCAGAACCAATTACTGCCCTCTCTCAAGTGTTCAATTAGTGGTTGTTGTACAATATAACTTAAGTTCCTTGTTCAAAATTCCATGATGCAAAGCCATGAAGCAAATCTTCAGTGTGTAATTAAATGTGTGAGTGCTCCCTGCAGACGCAAGGTGTTACTGAGTCATTGTGCTCTCAGTGCGGAACAAACCTACGCACTCTTGCCGATCCCAGGGACCGCAAGGTCATCGCTGATGTGTTGTGCTCTTCACAAGTCAGTGAGGATGCCTTGTGAAATTGTATTTTGCGCAGAGATGCCCTTCACATTTCCAATTTCTTCCCTCTCTGTCTGTCGGCACTCTATTATGGATGGAGTTGCTATGGTGATGCCGTAGCACTTTCTGACAGCATTCACAAAAAGGCTGTAAAGTGTGCGTTTTAGGTTCTGTATTTGCACTGATAAATTACAGGCCTGCAGAAAGTGTCACTGGACGAATGTGCAGTAATCTGTCCCTTCTGAAAGCTGACAGGGTGTCTGACATTCATTCAGTGTCCTCTTAAAAGACCTTGCAAGAGATTAAAAATATGATCTATCCAGTTACATTTTAGAGTTTGAATTTACATGATTTTTTAAAACATATTTTAAAATATATACATTTTCTTTATGTTTTTATGTTTTTTACATTAACATATGTACACACACACACACACACACATATATATATATATAATATTTACATATAAATGCAAAAATATTTATATTATGTATATATATATATATAATTGTATATATTATAATATTTTTGTATATATTGTAATATTTAATTAATTGTTTGTAATGTTTATATTGTTTTATATTTATCCAGTCAGATCTATGTATACATAATAATTATTATTATGTATTTTATTGTTTTACATAAACATATAGGCCTTATCTGACATAATATTTGCATCTGTAATCATTTTATCATTTCATATTAAATTTTATTTCATCATCCAGTTAGATTTTAGACACAATCCAGACATAATTTTATATTAAAATCTGATTTAAAATTTTAACATTTACATTTACCCAAATATATTTATTTATCTATTTATTAATTCATTCAAACCATCATCCAGTAAGATTTTAGAAATATTTATATGTTTTTTTATTGGTATAGAAATATTTTTCATATGTGTGTTTGGCTGTGCTGTGTTATATTTTTTCTTCTTGCCACCTCTAGGCACTCCTCCTCCAGGGGGATGATTTCATTACAATATTAAAAACTACACATGAATCATTCGTTCCAGGCTAAATGTTCCATGTGTGTGTTGCCTGCGGAGACAAAGGAGTTGACACTGATACGAGCTACACACACACCTACGCAAACACACGCTCCCTAGAGCAGGAACCTGTCAGCACTGTGCAGGGACGGCTCTTTGTCACCATGTGGTCAAGGCTCACTGGACCTGCGCCACATGTCTTAATCTAACGGATCAGAGCACTCATGCGAGCCCTGATGGCTGAACATTTGGGTGCGTTTTCATTTTGAGGATTAGGGTTCATTTTCGGGACACCCTTTATTTGACTGAAAATGCCATTTCCCAAGACAATGGGGGTTGAGTGGAAGCCGTGTCACTGTGGCCGACCCGGGATGATACGACTCATGTACCCTCGCTAATTCCATTACTGGCGAGCAGCTTTGATGGAATATGTTGACTGAGGTCAAATTGGTGTTAAATCTAATTGTGTTAAGCAGAGAAATATCTCAAAATCAGTGACTAATAACAATGACAATAATAATTAAATGCAGGATCAACTAGATTTGTGCATTTTCTGAAGAAAACGTGAGTGGATTTATTATATGAAGTGTGCCCCACGGTGATGCTACGGTGTAATAGGTGGTTGCTAGGGTTTTTTAAGTAGTTGCTAGGGAGCTACTTGGTAGTTCTGGTTGTTTACTGGGTTTTCTAGGTGGTTGTCTCTATGATAGATATGCACAAGTTTATATATATGGCTTATGTTCAACATTAGGTTGAGCAAACAGACTACAAAAAGGCCTTAGTGTTTAAAATTTGAAGCAATCTGCTTGTTAAGTGGTGTATATCACATTGTGAAAGTATATTATCACATTTTGTTGTTTTCTCGTTGTATCTGACAGAGCGGTTGGACACGGAATCGCTGACACGTGACGTCACACTCAAGTGAATAATTGTTCATCCTCTTCTATCCCCCTGTGTGTTTCCTTAGTGTAGCATTACAAAGACATGGCCAGCCAATGTAGTCCAGTGTTTTTGTAGTTAAAGGCAGATAATGGGCTATCTCAGAGTCTCAGTTCCCTGACTGACGTCCCATTAAGCATCAGTGACATGAGTCAGCCTCCTTGGGTTATCTGTGAAAGACATCTGCACACTGGACAGGTCGATTGACTGCTCTCTCTCTCTATCTCTCTCTATGTGTATGTACATGCATGGACGTAACCAGGGTTTAAAAATTAGTGAGGTCTTAGTGAGTGCTATGATAACTTTGTCTAGTGCTATTATAAATGTTTTAGCATGTTTTTTTTAAATAGACTTTAAAATAGCATAGACTTCTTCATCATTAACGTTTGCATATTTCATTTTATTCTGTAACCAACTTGTTCTACAGATCTGTGTACTCGTTTTAAATGCTACTATTTACAATGTAAACAAATAAAAACCATCAAATAAATAAAATTGAGTCCAAATCAATATAAGATAAAGATATCGCTCACCCTAAACTGCAACTTGGCACTTTGTTAACTTTCTCAGCTCTCAAATTAAGTGGAAAATACAAGTCCAAAGATGCTTATAATCGCTGGATCTGGCATAATTCAATATAAATTCAAATTCCTAGGGGGGGGGGGGGTGGAGACAATGTGAGGTTGCATTACATATGCGGTCTCTTGTCCTTTGCCCAGCTGCAGGTCAGATTTTACCTACTCAGCTAATGTTTTGCTTCGGTGAACCCTGTTGCTGATGCCTGCACAGAGTGAAAATATCCCCATAAATGCAGCCTCATCTCACTTTAAACTGGCTCATCCAATTCTCTGAGCAACTAAAAAATGATCGTAATTACAGTATAGGCATGCATAGAGTTCTCCACAGAGAAGCTCTTTGTTGTCTGGTTTTGGGGTTACAAATGTTTGCATTAATTTAATCTCTCCGTTTTAATCCACGCTGCAGCCCTTGAATGTAGACACAGTTGGAAGGCTTGATTGTCTCTCCATTGCTTTTGTTTGACAGCTTGTTAGCTTTGTTTTTGTCTATTGACGCATGAGTATTTGCTCTTCACATGCATAGCAGTGAAGCTCATTAGTGAGACTTTGTCAGGGCGGTCTCCAGCCAAGAAATATGTTGATTACAGTATTTAATGTGCAATCTAGTGTCAGATATTTACTGTACGCGGTTAATGAGGGAAAACTATTTTAGTGCAATCGTAATGAATGCAGATTATAATCAAATGCAGACTTGTTCACCCAAAAGGGAAAATTATTTTCTCACTCTCATGACTTTTCTTTTCAGATCCATTTTCTGTATTTTTTCTGTATTAATTGCATGGTACCTGTTTCCGTTCATTGTAAACATGTCTGTCAAGCTCCAAAATGGAGATAAAACACCTTGGAAGTAGTTTACAATTCCTCACACAAAGCTATCATATGGCTTCAGGACTCTTGGATTAGGGTGCTTCAGTTGTGTGTGTATTTTTTCTTTTTGTGCCCATTGTCAACTTGACAGACGTGGTTCGCAGTGAATGTGTGTGAAATAAAACTGCATAATTATTGTTAAAATGTCCTATTTATACTGTATGTTCCACAGAATATGGCCTTGAAACAACATGAGGGTGAGTGAAAATGACAGAGCTGTATATTTGTGTGAACTCTTTCTTTAAAGACTGAATAAATGAACAATGAATGCAATTAACGGTTTCCTGAAAGCATTATCAATTCTAACTAACCTGAATATGAAAAGTCTCTTCAAATACTTCCAGTTACATTTTTTTGAAACTGTTTTGCAGGATTCAAGGCCAAAAACGTCTCAAGCACTCCTGGCACTAGACCTTGAGGACTGAAGCAACCCATTTTGAAGGAGCGAACAAAAAACGCCATCATCACATGATTCAGGAGTAAGTGCTAGTGCATGATTGTGATGACATTTTCAACATTCCCAGAGCTTCTGCAGAAGCAAAAGTAGTTTGTCTCTGCTGTGCGCTGTCAAGCATTTTGCCCTAACATGCTTTTTGTGACCTCGTAACATTCTGGAAATGTCTTTTTGTCAGTTTTTCGAATTCTCAACCATGCACAGAGGGTGTTTTTGTTCTGTTTAGTATCTCGCCCTGCACCAAGTTTGAAAGTACGACTGTCATTAGCTGGCGGGTTTTCATTGAAAAGTATGGAGCTTTGGTCAGCAGTATGCTTCTACTTCTCTCTTCAAAGCCAAGACTGCTGTTTCGAGCCTGGGACACTGCTGACCATGCATAAAGGGTAAATAAATTGTGCGTCAGAGTGGTTTTTAGGTGAATGATCAGCAAATGAAAAATGCAGAATGGGTTTCAGCCCGTGGAAGGTCTGATTGCCGTCACTGATGAGAGAACCGTCTGCCTGTAGAACGTGTTCACCTTTGGTTTGGTTTCTCAGTTGCAAAGATCATTTGACTTTATCATGTGGGTTCCCCTCGTGCCGCAGAGGCATTCTGTCTGCTTCTGCCATTAAACGCCAGGCTTCCAACAGGAACACAGAGTAGCCAAGCATTAGATTGAATGTCGTGTTTAGTTAAACCCTTCCAGCCGTCTCTGAAGGAGAAATAAACCAACCTGTTTTATCATTAAAGTCTTGGAAACAAGCTTCAAGCCAATTTCTTTCAACTCTAATTCACTCGATCACAATCGCCCTACATCGTCAAGAGCAAATTAACTTAATTTAAATTTGTAAACTACATTGATGCAATCAAAGATTCGTGCAGAGCTTGTTTTATGGCTTTTTATTTTCAGTGATGTTTTATAAGTCAAAAAACATTTAATGGTTGGGCTGGTAAAACTTTTGTTTTCATCGTCTTTGAAAAAGTCCCTTAAGGTCACAAAAGGGTGCATTTATTTCAACAAAAATACATGAAGGCAGTGTTTAAAACAACTGTTTTCTATTTTGAAATATTTTTGTGTTGGCAAAGCTGAATATTTAGCCACCATTATTATTAATTATTATTATTATTATTATTATTATTAAGAAAAACCGTTGTCTTTTAACATTTGTGAAAACTATTCAATACGAATAGAAAGATCAAAATAACATTTAAAATACATATTTTGTAAATGAAGAAAATCTCTTTCCTGTCACTTCCTGTATTGTTTTGATGAAATTAATTCATCCCTGCTGAATAAAAACGTTTTTCAAATGAATAAATGACTATAAATAAATAACTAAATAAATAATCATAAACAGTAGTATAAAATGTACTGCTATGAGTGTTATAGTCGGTCTGATGTTGATAAGTGCTATTTAGTATTGCTAAGTGGTTAATATAATATGTTTTGGGTAATACTTAATAGTCAAAAGAGCTACAATCTGTTCACTAGATAGATCTGTTTTGTCATTTACTAGGTGTTACATGTAATTCTGATGACCTAAAACATGAACAATCACTTGATTTGAGGTATATAGTATTATTTAGATCTAAAGAAATGCTGTGGAAACTTTCCAGCAAAACAGAGCAGTTCCAGGGAATGGCAAAGAGGGTGAATATTGCATTTACGAGGTCAGCTACGTGTATACAAGGAGGTTTTTGTGCAGTTGTGCTGAGGGTAGAGCAGACCTGATGAGGCTCATAATTCAGATATCAGATCCAGAATAAAAAAAAACGGAGTGATTGTTTTTGTTTTGATTCTGCTGGGACAGATAAGAGAGCTCTCGCACAAAACAATTAGACGCTGCTTGTTATGATTTTTTTATGTTTGGACATGGTGAAATAGTTCAGATAATCAAACAAGCCTAAACAAACATGCCCTCTTTATGCTAGTGCTCAGGCAGACGCTAATAGGAAATTCCAATAAAGCTATTCGGTAGGGGGTATTTTGGAGGAATGTTCTACAGATACCTAAACATTAGTTCATAAATAATAGTACCCAGAGAGCTCACATTCTCTTCTGTTTTCACAACAGTAGTGATGCTGTCCAAAAATATGCCGTAAAGCGTTCTCATACACTAATCTCTTTCACAGGTCTCTGCCAGATCCCACCAGATCTAGTTACACAAACTGTGTGAAATTCCTGAATATCCTGATAAAGGCAGGTGCTGATGATCCCAACGATGATAAGATTTCAGTGTTATTTATTTGCAGTACTGTACAAAATATTGTATTTCAACTAGTGCTGTCAAACTATTAATTGCGATTAATTGCATCCAAAATAAAAGTTTTTCTTTACATAATATATGTGTGCATACTGTGTATATTTATTATGTATATATAAATACAAACACCTGCATGCATATATTTAAGAAAAATATGTTTATATATTTATATAAATAATATATTAGTGCTGTAAAACGATTAATCGCATCCAAAATACATTATTTGTTTATACCACAAATGTATGTTTATTATGTATATATAAACAGAAACACCTGCATGCATGTATTTAAGATACATGTAGTGTATATATTAAATATATTTATTTATAATACAAAATATAAAGAATATGAATATATAAATGTATGAACATGTAAATATTTTCTAAACACATACTGTATGTGTCTGTATTTAAGTATAGGCTACGTAATAAATATACAGTACACATGCATTTATAATGTAAACAAAAAAATTATTTTGGATGTTATTAATCTTGATTAATCACTTGACAGCACTGAAGAATATAAATATTTAAAATAATATATATATACATGTAGATGTTATCAAAATATATATATGTTTGTTTTTAATACAAAATATAAGAATATGAATATATAAATGTATGAACGTAAATATTTTCAAAATATGTACTGTATAAATACATAATAAATATACGCAGCACACACACACATATTATGTATACAAAAACTTTTATTTTGGATGCAATTCATCATTTAACAACACAAATTTCAACATATAATGAAGACAGTAGAAAAATAAAGCAAGACATTGATGAAAGACATAATATCTGAGAAGTCGATCAGTGTTTTTTATATACGCTTTCTCAGAACAACTAAAGATAAAAGATAAACATCCACACCGAGATTTGTTCTTGTGTTTATTACGTTCTTGGACTTATTATCTTATCAAGCTTAATCAGTTGTCAATATTGGTCAACACACATTTGACCCCTAACCCCATCAACCAATCTCACCTTATGACCTCTGAACCCGCTGCTTTGCAGTGCTTGATTGACCCCTAGTGTTAATAAAACAGATTTCGGGCTCCTTATAAACATTTCCTTGCCAGCAAACATTTGTTATAGATGCCAGTGAACCATTATGTGCAAAATTACATCCTGCATAAATTCCTGTTAAACATATTGCATAAATATACAGAAAATTTGGAAAGCATGTGTTTTGCTGTAAGTTGCTGCGCATTCTAGAAAAAAAGCAAGAGTGATTGAAGTTGTTCATGAACATTAGCCTGTGTTTGATTTGTGTTAATGACAAATTGAGGCGTTTAAGGCTGTCTGGTAAATGATGTGTTTGAACAAAGGCTTTAAACAAATCCACATTACAGTAATACAGTTTTCTATCACTGGTGCTTATTTACGGAGTAACCACGCCATCTAGTGGTTATGCAGTTCATTCACTTTCAAATACTGCACTGAATGGAAATTAATTTATTGTGTTTGATGATTATATCCTACGAAGACTTTTTTTTCTCCATGGATATGGTTTCTACTTGTCTTCAGTCACGTTGTCTTAAATGTACAATATAATAATGTAAAATATAGTATACCAGTATAATAAAATGTAAATTTGACTGAGCTATTTAGCTAGTAGGATTTATATGAAATATATTTGGTTAAAAATGGATTTCAAACGATAAATAATATAAATTAATATCAGAAATATATTCATCATCTTGCCCTCTCTCATTGCTCTATGCATAAAATCTAACATTTAAAATTGATTTAAAGCTAGCTATGAATGCCATGAATGACAAATACAGCCTTCCATTAATGTTTAATGATTAACAAGGTAAAATGTATTATTATGGCTTCATAGTTCACTCATGTAGAGTTAAGATCTGCATTTGTAAAAAACAAATTTTGGCCAGTGTGACTTTTCTAAAAACATGTTTGGACTTTAACTTAGTAGAAGGTGAAGCGGGTGCACACTATACGGTACCACTAAAACTATACACTTGACTGAATGTTTCTCTTGACCATCAAATATATTTAATTAAAGCTATTTTTCTTCAAATTAGCTTTTGTATGGTGGATATAACATTAGTTAACATTAAGTATATTGGAAAATACCTATAAAGCATTTATTCATTTTTGTTAATGTTCATTTCAACATTTTCTAATACATTATTAAAACTAAATTTGTCTGGTCACGCTTTATATTAGGTGGCCTTATGTACTTATTGTGTTGATATTATATTGCAAAACACTTTTGCTGCTATGGGTGAGGTTAGGGACAGGTTTGGTGGTATGGGTAGATTTATTGCTGGTGTAAGGGATGGGTCAACAGTGTAAATATAAATGTAATAAAAGAAATTAAATACAGATGTAATTAAATATTGGTATTTTTAAAAACATGTTCAAGGTAAAAACATGTATGTACCCAATAAGTGCACTGTACCAAATGATTAATTTAAATGTAAGTACATAGTAGTTAACTTAATATAAAGTGTGTCCGTTAATACACACTGTATTACAAATGCATTGCTCATTGTTAATTAATGTTAGTTAATATAACTACTATTTAATTAGTTAATTTAATTACTTAAATTAACTAAAGGGACCATACTGTAAGGTGTTACAGCAAAATTATTATTATTATTAAAATGCATCAGCATGACCCTACAAAGGATGAGCTGTTTGGAAAATGAATAGATGAATTAATTTATTCTTATTTTATTATTTGTTTTAATCTGATTAGGTGGAGCAAAAGCAGCTTTTGCGTGTCCTGCATACATGAGAACTCCTTCGATACTGTTTAACAAGCATCCCATAATGCACTACAACACATACCTTTGACTGACATGAGTAATCAGAGCTGCAATATAGGCAAAGGGTGATGAATTTAAACAAGCTAAAATATTACTTTGTAAAATATCTTTGGTGATAATACCCATTCATCGCTTTTGTTTATTTCAGTACTATTCCAAAATGTGGGGAAAATGTAGCAAAACTGAAAAAATAGGTCCATTGTAAATAAACAGCATGAAATCCCAGTTACTATGCAACGCTACGTATGTTTTGAACTGTGAACAAATCTTACAATCCTTCTCTAGTTGCCAAGGCAACTTGGCCTATTTTTATTTATGGGTTCTTTTGTTTAACCCCTCCTTAAAACACACGTGTAATCCGGAGATAAACTGAGGGACATAACCTCCAGATCAATATTGACAATATTGAAACGCTTCAGCATACTTGTTAAAAACTTTATTCTTAGTGACGCCTCTCCTCTGACTGATCATATTTCCCAATGGAAACCAGGCTGTATGATTGTGTTGTGTGGGTGTGGCCTCTTCTTAGAAAAGCTGGGAGGGTTTGTTTTTTAGGAGTGTGAGTGTATTTATGAACTCCACCCGGAATTCCTGTCTGTAGACCCACTGCTTGTGCACCACCTGTGTGACACCAACAACACAAATACAGGTATATATCTTCTTTTCGCTGTTTTTCCTCATTTTCAAAACTTTCTAAGCATGTTCAGGGTTAATATATTTGAATTTGGTGCTTGTGTTTTCATAGCAGTGTGTGTGGTTGATGTGTTTTGCCAATGCAAACAGAAACTGGTTCTGTCGTGCTGACATGAAACACATCTCGAGAGTTTTACAGATCTTAACAGTTTTGAAGAAAAATACAGTTTAGGAGTACTTTTGCTAGTTTTGGGTGATTCACAGGCCAAGTGAAATCCACAGGCCTAAATTCATGTTTTGACTTTCAGTAAAACTTGAATCAGTATGAGATAAATACCATGCTAACATGAATCATTGGCATACGTACTTCTTACACTATCCGTCTAACATCCTGTACGTTTGACTAAATGTTTCTCTTCATTCACTTTTGAAAGAAAGAAAACCCACAGGCCTACGGACTCGTCTAAACTTGCAGTGCTCAAATGGCAATCGAGTGCATATTGCACAATAATAAACTTTTGCTGTAGGGGAATAGTTTAGGTTGATCTAAGGTTGTACAGATATTTCACGTTCTTACTTTAGGAGCTAAAACAGGATAGCCGTTTAAGTTATAATCCACCCTAAGCCATTTCAAGGGGACATTTGTTCATTTAACATGCATCTCTGTTAAGAAGAGTCTGCATTTATTAGGATTCACACAGGGTTTTTAATAATACTACATTGTTTGCTTTTGTAACCATCATGCATCCCCTCCGGCTCACCATTCACAGAGTTCAGAGGGTGTGGTGGGTGGTTTTAATGTACGAGTGAGTCATCTTCTCATGGGAGCATGTAATGTGCTCCAGGGAGGGATTGAGTGATAAATTTATATCATTTTTAAAACATACATTGACAAAAGTTTATTGGTGTTTTCAAAAAACGGCTTTACTTTTATCACTCAAACGCACCCTTATTAACCTTTCTTTTTATGTTAGAGACTATGATTGATTGACCTTGTGCATTCAGGATTGTGAATTTGCTTAAAGAAATAGTTCACCCAAAAAAAGTTCACCTCATGCCTTACAAAATATAAGTGCATTTGTTTTTTCAACAGAACAGATTTGGAGAAATTTAGAATCGCATGATTCTCACTCAGTG
>JAUMHR010000072.1:2611439-2626653 GCA_032361145.1 Enteromius fasciolatus | reverse complement strand
TCAGTCTGCTGCAGTGTATTTTGGTGGACTAAATTTTATGACAAGGCTTATTTTAATGCTTATTTCTAAGCACTTGTTTGTTTTGGTGGTTATTTTGAAAGACCTGTATATTTTCACTGTGTTTATTTATATGAATAGAATTGCACTGATGAATCTTTATACAACATTAGGATGTTGCATAGTTGCATGCTATATGGAATACTGTATCTCTCAGTACTAAGTGTGTGATGACTGAATATTATCAACCACAGTTAAATCTCTCTTGACTAACAATTTGCTCTGCAACTTTTTATTTTTTTAAATTTTGAATTAAAAATGATTTTATCTCTAAACATGCATCATAAGGTCATGTGACTCCATGCTTGAAATGCTTATGGCATAATACAAAGTTATTTTGCGTTCCATTTTTGACGCACATTAAGAAGAATACATACTTTGCAGTGTGCAGTAATACAAGTTATATTCTGAGATTGACATGCATCTTTATCCCTTTTGGTTTGTACCAAGAAACATTTTACAAACTCAAAGGCTCCTCTGTTTGAAAGAGCAGCTGAAAGTTTTTGGAGGTTGTACCGTGAGAGATGCGTGGTTCTTTGATTTATGGTCTTACGTTTTAACAGGGCCTGAGATCTGGAAAGATCTATGAAAGCTATTGTAGCAGCTGGTCTGTTTTAGACGGTCTGGAAATGGCATTGTGTAAGCCTAGCAGCCGCCCCACCTCTCCTTTTGAATGAGTGCCATTGTTTTTGGGAAAGCGCGAGCAAGTTCAGGTAAAGGAAGTGCGATATGAGAAGTTCTCTGGCCTTTAAAGGATTTTGTATGTGCATTGTGCAGTTACGTGTGTGTATTTCAGTGTGGCGGTGTTTGTGTCATGTCTTGTTTTGCTTGCGTTGTTGCACGTAAAGTTTGTAAGATGCGTGCAGGCAGATTCTGCGCTCCGACCCTGTTCTTCAGCGAAGGTCCAAAAGTATTGATTATCTTTGCCATTTATAGGCATGCAGGGATCTTGAATAGCCCATTGGCTCCTTATCAGACCTGCGTTTATTTCCTCCGGCAGACGCACACGTGCTTGTAAGAGGAGCCCTCCTGTCCCGGCCAATCACAGCTGCTTAGGTGTAATTCTGGAGGGTGTCAGTCAGACCAATAAAACCACGTGCTGTGCTGAAGACTGTGTACATACTATCTTCTGTAATGGAATACTGTGCAAATGTCGGAGCGGAGGAATTTACAATGCATTGACTTGCCGAATAGCTTGGATGCACGTGAGTGAACATAAAAGACATGTATGTACAAAACGGTCACAGACACTTATTTTAAAAACATTGTTATACGGATCATTTTTTTGACACTGCGCTGGCTTCTAGCAGTCTTTTAGGTGGTTGCAAAAATTTGCCTCAGGAGCTGCATGAACATGCTAGTACTCTGAACGCACGGATAGAAAGAGGAAATGAAGTTATCTCTGCTTTGTTTTGGTCTCTCCGTTGAGACCATGTAATCTTGTCCTCAGTGGTGAGCTCAGCCAGTGTCCGTTTTATTAGCCTGTGTTTCGTTGTGGGCTTATGGATGGGACACAGGGATAATGTTCCAAAAACATCTTTTTTCAGCCTTATCTGCTTTTCATGGCTGAAGTATCTCTTTGAAAACAAACTGCTTGGCTGCTTTTCTAGCCCCTGGAGAGAGAATGGGCATAAAAAAATCCCGAGCCATGTGTTCTGTTCAGCTTTACTACACATGCACTTATCTATGCAGTTTTAGTTATGTTTCCACATTATGTCTGTCATAATAATTTGTCCTTCAGATTGTGAAAACCATTTGACGTGATACACTATCAGTTTTATTGCAGCTCATTTATGTAGTCTTGTTTTTTACATTTGTAAGGTTGTAATTGTGGATTATATCTGAACAATTTCTTAACAAAATAGTGCTGTGCCTGTGACCCAATTTGTTACCAATTCAGGTTATTAAAGCTTTCTCATGTCAGTGTTCTGTCTCTTATCTAGGTTTCTGTGTCTGTCATACAGCCTAGTTATTTTAAAATTACACTCTTACAAGTGCTTGCTGTATACGGCATTGGCGATTTAAGTCAAACTAGGCTTTGTGCATGCACAATTACATCAGATTCTTCACACTCTGCAAATTTAACAGATTTGAATTTTACCCACAAGGTCAATCTATCATGCATTGTTTAAATGTCTTCTGGAAATTTGCAGGGTAGAGTTAACCAAACTTGAACTTTAGTATGCAGTGGAAGACAAAACTTTCTGTCCCTCTGTGACCATGACTTAATTCTTTTTGACATGAAATACTCCATAATTGCCATAAGACCCCATAATGCATCACAGCCATAACCACGACATCTCATTGGAATGTACAGTTTCATGTTCTGTTGAGGCACACCATTTGTAGACATGGTTAAAATTACCACTACAAAATACTCAGGGTACTAGAGAAGGTAAATGTATAGATTACACACTTGTCTCAGAGTGTTTTTGTTCATCACTAGTCAGTTTGCAGAACCGTTCAAAACCTGAAGCGGTCATTGAGTGCATTTACATGTACAACATGATGCTGCTAACTTTCACAAATCAGCTCATCAAAACCAGGTGCAAGAAAACGTGTTTGTGCCAGATTGCGAAATTCTCAGTGTTTTCTCCTATATTGGCATTATAATGAAAAATTAATCAGCTGGGATAAAGGGCAAAAATCTGTGTGTGCTGATTAGGTTTTGTACTACCTACACGGGTATAAAAATATAAAGTTGAAGTATTTTAAAACATTTGTAGCAGACATTAAAAATGTCTCTTGCAAATTACTACAGCAAAAGTTTTACAAACCGTTACATGAAGTGCTGCTGGTTGCAGAAGTGATTTAGAAAAGTACCAAATATGAGCTAGTACAAACATGATGTACAAGAGACACTGTGAGACCACAGAAAGATAAGTGAGAGAGAACCGAAAGTGTTTTTAAAAAAGTTAAAGTGCTCACAAATAAAAATCTTTAGATGGATTCAGCTGTTCTCATGGACACTTTTACTGCTGGTAGAACTACCCTATTGTACAAACCAATAAAAAAAAATCTGCAATAAATTTTAACAATTCTATAAAATACTATAGTTGGTAGTAAGTTTATATTGCAAGGGTCTTGTGTTTCAAAACTGTCCTTGTATAGACTCTGTACTTGTGTATACAAGTTGGAAAGACACTCTGTTCTCAAATTTGTCCATCAATGTTGTTTTGCAGTGAGGCTGGAGTCCTGAGCCCTTCTGTTGGGAGACATCGCTCGTACTGGAGGGAGGAGCCTAATGCCTCAGAAATGTGAAACTATCAGTTACTGCAACCCCACCCCTTACCGGGAACCACGGTTACGAGCCTCCAATCCGCCATCAGTCTGGAGGTAATTAGTACTTACTGCACTCAAGCCTATACATGACATCACACATTTAGAGGGTACTTTTATAGTAATTCACTCGCATTTGTTTGGATAGAATGAATCCACTTTCATCTGTTCATCATCATGGATGTCGCCCACTATTCAGGGAGTTCATTTGTTTGGACGCGTCAGCCAACAAATATGTTTGCATAACAAAAACTTTAAAGATATTTTCAAGATAGATTTGCCATTAATTTGGTGTTGAGCTGTGGCAGAACTGTTAGCGCACGTTGAGCCATGGTACTAATGTAGAGAGTTTCCCTTCCTAATATGCCTGTCAGTAAAAAAAAAAACTTAAATGTGACATATTGTGGGGTGGAGAAAATCAAGCTGTTTTGCTTGCATTTAGCTGCACAGAAAGTGAGATCCTGTTTCCATCTCGCCCCACTGTTGTCTTGTCTCACTAGTCTACATGAGCTATAGACTGTGGCAACACATGTGGCGAAGTGTGCAGACCCAGATGCTCAGCCTTTTCCTCAGGAAGAACAGAGTGTTGCGACATAATTGGAGCAAAGTAGACTTCATAATCGTGACCTCATCCTTTTTTGTTCCCCCCTCCATCCCCATCAGTTGGATAGGTCCTCTGGCAGGCCTCTTTTAGAGGAAGTCTTGAGCGTTTACAAGAAGAGGGGAGCAAACAAATCCGTTAACTGAAGCAGTGTGCTGATTTCATTATGAGCTCACTTCATCCTTTGACATTAGTCATTGTGATGTTTTGCTTTTCACTTGTGGGTATTTGTTTTCTTTTTACATAATGCTGTTGTGCTTTTTTTGCCCTCAAATTATCATTATCTCACACATGTGTTTTGGCCCGTGGTCTCAAGGAAACTCTGAGTTGTGGGTGCGTTTAGGGCAAGGACTGGGCGGCAGCTGTATGTTGTTGCCAGGTTGTGTAATGGGTAAAAATCAGCATTTGAGCGCCAGATAGGAGCTGGCGTGCCTCCAGGGTAATCATACTCCTGTCCAGCAATAGTGCTGCAGTGTGTTCCTCAGCAAACTGGGAGGTTCTTCAGAGATTTTGAAGTAAATCAGTACAGTTCTTTTTTTATGTGGTATTTTGTCATCCACATTTTAACTTATAAGTAAATTTTGATGTTTAACCTCGATCATTTAATGAACAAAGGGGGGAAGCAAGCTAACTCAGTCTGTTACCTTCCTGTTTTCAGCGCTGACGTTTTTAATTTAGACTACCTTTTTTTTTTATGCTTAACCTAGAACCTAGTGAAGTACTGACTTCAGTACCAGTCTATACCGATATTTAAAAAAATGTTCAATCAGCAGCCAACAGCAAATCTGTCTCATTAGCGCTCAAATGCTAGTGGGAAATGGATGATTTAAAAATTTCCGGACCAAAAATTGTCCAGTTGCTGACATTATGTAGGTCTCTACCTCTAAAGATAATCTAAGGTATTTGAACTTTGCTAGCACAAAAACAAAAAAATTGGCAAGAATGGGAAGTCCGAGGCAGGGTTGTACCAGGAAATGTGAGCGTGCCTGTATCCATGGACAATCAAAGCCACTGTTGACTTGCCTTTTGTGTTGTCCTACTTTCTGTTCAAGACACCAGCTCAACAAAATGATTCTGACTTTTTCTTCTGCTGTTTGCCACAAAGGCAGGTTGGCACAGAAGGAGATGTACTGGTCAATGCAAGCTTTCCAAGGACACACCAAATGGCATTCTCACTTGTCAATGGACATGCCACTTTCCATGTTTACCATCCAATGAATGGCTTCAGCCCACGCTCACCCCCCCCACCCCTCCCTTGCACAAGCAAGTTACCTCCCACTCTCACTTGAAATAACTGTCCACACTGTCCAAATGCCATCCCATGTTAAGTCACGTGAGAATCCCCAGTACCACTTTATCAGGTCTGAATCTGCCGTGCAAGAATGCCTTATATGCACTTGTGTCTGTGAGAGTTTAGCCCTCCCACACGTAGATACTGCTTTTGGCGGTGCCACAGGCTTGTTTGTAGGGCAGCTGGGTTTGTGTCAGCTGAGTGCTTGTGTAAGAACCCAGCTGTGTCTGGACCTGGGTGGCTCTGCTCCCATTATGTCAGCCTAAGGCCAAAGGAAACAGCTAGCCCTTGTGCTCACTGTGATGCTTCTTCTGCTTGAGGAGTTATTTGCCATTTTGCACGTGCTATGTATCACATGCTAAATACACTGCTACGAATGGTGCTTTGGTGAATGATGGTTTGCAGGATTCAGGACGTTTTCATCTCTAGATTATTTTGTACTATTTATTCTAGTTTTAGATCTAATGTGCATGAACAAAATTTGTAATGAATAAGGTTGCACATTATAAAATGGGCACACAAAAGAAATCTCTTTTTTGTATTGAGTTTTTCATTTATTAAAGACTTGCACCTTTAAGAATAGTTAACTTAAAAATGCAAATTTGCATTTTACCCTATCTGTTTTTAAACATGCATGATCTTTTAACACAGAAGAATGTTCAGCAGAATGTTTTTTTTTTTTCCCATGTTGGAAGTAAACATGGACTTTCAGGCTTCAAGCCAATTCACCTTTTATTTCTATAGCATTTTATACAAAACAGGTTGTCAAAGCAGCTTTGCGGTGTTAAACTTGAAAATTGTTTCGATAATGCTAGGGGACAACAATACACACTTAGGTTGCAGCACAAGTCAGATTGAGCAAACGTATTGTCTGGTGTTCTTGTGCCAATGGCTGCCAAATCCCATTCGTCCTATATTCCTATGATTTTGAAAATTACGTACAATACAAATGTGTAATTTGTGTTAATGGACTGAAAATTACTTAATTGAAAGATTCCTTTAATATGCTTATTGTACCTTGGAATCAAAAATAAATATTTTTTTTTTACTTGAAGGTTTTTTTTTAACCCTTTTTAAGATATAATCAAGTTGCAAGTTTAGTGGAACACCTTGTATTTGTTTTAAAATTCTCTCTTTTATCCTTTTTGCTTAGGTTTACAACCATGCACCTCAAGCCATACCCCAAACCACAAGATAAAGAGATACATCGGGAATCTGTGCACGATGGAACAAGAGGCCTCCATGCCGACCAGCAGGGAGTGCTCAGGAAAGAGTGTGGTGTTCGCCAGGCCTGTGGGCTTATGGGATCACCTGGCAACGGCACAGCCAACCGGTGTCCCCTCAGTGTCATTTCCACCAACACCCTCCGATGTGGCAGTGGGAGCAATGTACCAGCTAGAGTTAGTGGGGCCCGCAAGAGCAGAGCATCCTCTCTCAAAACATTTACCAGTTCTTTAGTTCTGCTCTCACCTCCAACTGGTTTGGAGAATGAAAGCTCACTTAGGATCTACCAAGGAGAAGATGCAGAAGGATCTTTGGATATATGGGCTGTCATTAAACCTGGGAACACAAAAGAGAAAATCGCTATTTTTGCATCTCAGAAGTGTGGCAGTACTTGCAGTAGTGCTGTTGACAACACCTCAGAAACAGAAGCCATTGCCCCAGAGCTGCGGACCGTCTCCATTAAAAACAAAGGCTGCTGGGATGGTGACTGGTCTGTGGCTAAACGCAGGAGAAGGTCTGGAAACTCAGACAAGTCAAAAAGTATGGAACCTTCTTCCCCAAAGACTGAAATACCGAAAGTATCTCAACAGGAGACCCTCAATGAGAACATCGATCCTTTCAAAGGAGATGCTGATGATGCAGTCAAGACGGAGGGAGAAGATGAAAAGACACTTTCTGTGGTGGAGATGGTGGCATTCTTGGAGCAAAGAGCCAGCGACCAACAGGTAAGCTCCAAAGTCCCATCCTTACGCAGTACCAGCACCATCACTTTATCCAAAGTTGGGACCATCCCTCAGCCTGCAGAGCAGCAGTCCAAGGTTGCAGAAAAGCTGGAGGTCCAGGAAGAGGAAGGAGAGTCTGTTCGAGTTCTGGATATGGTGGCCAAGTTGGAGTCGCAGTGCCTGAGCAGACAAAACCTCCAGGAAGGTGGAGGGGACCTCTCTCGAAACAACAGCTTACGGAGGAAGGTGGGGCGTGTGCTTCTGGCAGGGTCAGAACCCTACCCTCTGCCTTCTCAACCAGTGTCACCTACTGTCCCTCTGGACTCTAAGGTTGAGAGTGTCCCACAGCAACTGGATAATGATTTAGACAAACTGAGTTCCCCACCTAAGACCCTTGAATCGATAGAGATCTCGCAGTGTGGTCTTGACATCTGCGCACTCCAGGATGTACAACGTTCTTGTATCTCCAGAGTGGAAACTAGCACAGCTGTTGAGACTCTGCAGTCCTCACCAAAGAATGCCATCTCAAAGTGCGGTGAGGAACCGATACCAGGCATGTTGTTCTTTCCCAAATCTTCTCTTCAGTCTCTGAAGGAGCATCACCTGCCCTACCCATCAAAGGGCAGATCACCGAACAAAGAGCCTTCTCACATCCAGGACCTTGAACTTTCTGTCGACACTTCAGTGTCTTTCAGAGAGGAGATCAAGGGTGTGCTTGTGGCTGACCAAAATCATCAAACCTTTGAGGAGACAGGGAGAAGAGAGACTTGGGTAGTTAGTCAGGAGCCTGTGCCTTTTCCATTACGCCGCCTAGTGTCTCATGAATTTCTTGAAACTCGCTTCAAGATCCAGCTGCTTTTGGAGCCTCAGCAATACATGGCTTTCCTGCCGCATCACATCATTGTAAAGATCTTCTGCTTGCTGCCTACTGAGAGCCTGGCTGCCCTCAAGTGCACCTGCCATTACTTCAAATTTATCATTGAGAGTTACAACGTACGGCCGGCGGACTCTCGTTGGGTGAGTGATCCACGCTACAAAGACGATCCCTGCAAGCAGTGTAAGAAGCGGTATGACCGTGGTGACGTTTCGCTCTGCCGTTGGCATCATAAGCCCTACTGCCAGGCGCTACCATATGGCCCGGGCTACTGGATGTGCTGCCGCAGATCTCAAAAAGACACACCTGGTTGCAATGTTGGACTTCACGACAACCGCTGGGTCCCCGCCTTTCACAGCATCAACATGCCAATTTACAAGAAAAGCAGGGACACTGATGAGGATCTGTAGTGTGCCAGAACAGATTTTATTTCTGTGTATAAGTGAGATTAGCTAGTGTGAATGGGCTGCGTGTTAACAATGAGCATGTGTGCTTTTAATGTATAGTGCTTACAACCAGGTTGCTGAAACTAATAAGAATTGCTGGGTCTTTGAACTTCCTCTCTGCCAACCAATAACTAATCCCCCCGTCCAAAACCCTCCTCAGGTCCTTAATGTTGTTCTGCACTTTAACCTTTAAAGATTGAATTTTGCAGAGTTCTATCTGGGTACTGCTTGATGATTTTTACTTCAAGTAAGCATTAATGACTAACTTATTTTTTCAGTTCAACGACCATTCTTTTTCTGTGCTGAATTCATAACACACCCTGACTGTAATTTCCTGCACTGATGTTGACTTAGTCTGCAATTTTAAACGTTTTTGAACATTTACAGGTCTGTTTATCTCACATCGTACTTGCATACGTGATTAACTCGTTGGCCAGTAGGGAATCTTTAAACAAGGGCGCAGTGAGTTAATGACGCATTTACTCCATTTCCCCATCTCCCGTTATCATCTCGTAGTACCGCTAAAAAGTCCTGGGATGTTAGGTGGCGAAATGACTTCGCGACTTGATGGGATTGACTTTTTGAGATTGTTCTGAGCCCAGATGTTTACATTGTACATAGCACAGATTCCTCTATATATCATAACAGGGTGATGAATGATGGCACGAGTGTGGCGTGAAATGCATTTAATCTTAATATGGGGTAAGTTGCCTTGTTCTTTTTATGCTATCTTTTTGTGTATATAGATATCTATGTGAAATGGTCGCGCTTGTTCTGCAATGGGACTCATGAGAAACCCCTGTGAACGGATAGCATATTCTTCTCAAATTTTAAGTATTGATATCTCCCTTGTATGATGTATTGTTTCTTGACAGGAAACATTTGAATGTGGGAAGAGAGTTTCTCCATGTTGACAGTGAATAACTGAACACCATCTGAAAAAAAAAATCATTGCAATTTACTGTTTTCCAAAGTGTCAGATTTTTAAAAACTATTGTTAATGACATTGCTGTGTTCTGCCTGTTAAGGCATTTTACTTCAATAAAGTATATCTTGGAGAATTTGTAACCCATGTTCTGCTCCCTTTTTTCTCTTATACAGCATTCTTGTATTAATCAGTTAAATTATGCCTTTCTATTAGATTAGTGTAAGCACGGTTGGTTAAATACATAAATTATGTATTTCTTTTGGATGTCTTGGGTTAGAACATTAGAATTTGTATTCTATTATTATAAATCCACATTAATCCTAAATGGGATTTAATTTCCAAACTTTGGATCTATACTTAACCTAAATGAACATTAATGGATGTAATGTTTTAAGCACACATTGCTGAGTGGAAGATGTTACTGAGCATTAAAACATCTGGTTTCCAGTGGCGAATAAATGGGTCAAAACTTGGATTAAAGTTAGCTGGCAGTAAATTGTTTAAAACTGCCTGCTTTCGTCAGTCCTTTCAAATTATGGTTTCAAAAAACTTGCATTTTAGACTTGCTCTGGCATTTTGGTGTTGGTATGAATTGTAATATCACTAAAGTTTTGTTTCCAATATTAAAAATACCCTATGCAAAATGTATTTCTCACCCATGTATTAGATATTCTGCAATAATAACTAATAGTAAACTAATAACTAATAAAACTAAGAGTATTCAGCTTGTCTCAACACAGTGGATACTATAATTGATACAAACCATTTTTCCTGAATCTTCAATTTAATATTTTTTCAGAAATGCTGTTCACTTTTTTAATATTGGGTGCATGGTTTAACTTTCCATTAACACTTCTAAACCCATCACTTTTAAATGTATAAAAAATGTCCACTGTGCAAATCCTTGGGTTTAAAAACGTGTCAACTTGTCTTTTGCTTTTATGTCTTGAAGGAGAGTAGAAATATAATGGAACTGAGACAGAATTTACAGAATTTTAAGTCTGTATACAGGAATAATGCTTCATTGCCTATTGCGTTTCAGAGAGGTATTCTGTTTAATTGCAGAAGACTGATAATACAAATAAAACATTTCTACAATGCACCTTAGTAAATATGTATTTTTTTTTCAAACAACTAAAGATGGTGAAAAAATAAACTTGTACATAATTAGCAAATAGACAGCCAGCCTCTCTCCCAACGGATATCAAAGCAGGATATTTCTGCCCAAAGCGGTCTGCATTGGTTGAGGAATTATCAAGGGAAAAGAATTACTTGTCCATAAAATACAATTCCTCTTGTAAATTCATAATCTAATAAAACAAGACACGCCGATAATATCTGCCATTCTCTCAGACAAGTCCAGCAACATTTACACAGTAAGGTTCTTCGAAGAGCTGGTGAAATGGTGCAGTCCATCAAACTGTCCAAGCGATGCTTTAAATGTACAATTTCTGCACCAATGAGCAAATAAAAATATTTGGCAATGTACACTGGATAACGTTGACTGGTGTCTACAGTATAATGTGAGCTATAAAAGATCAGAAATGCAAAAGTAGTTCACAACACTCTTCCGTCCTGCAATAAAACCACACGAGAGTTGTTTCTAAAGATCGCATGCTTCACTCTGGTTTCTAGCACACATTTTTTCAGTGTGAGCAGTCAGACGAAACTTCCCTTTGTTTCTCCCAATGGCCAAGCTGACATAAGTGGAGATGACAGTAATGGGGTGTTTGCATAGGTCTAACCGGCTGAACCACCCCCACATCCACCGGATCTCAGCGCTGCCCGGTGTAGGCGCGGAACCAGGATGTGACGGATGCAGCCGCAGAGGAGATCATGCCCCCTGCGTTGCCAGCTGGCTGGGACGCCTGCATGCCGCTCTGGGACAGATCCATAGGCTGGGAAGGGATGTCACAGAAGCGAGGGCTTGGAACCGTCTCCCAGTCTGTGCCCAAGTCGGTTTCTTCATCCGTCACAGCTTCATCTCCGCTCTCCTCCGCCGGTCCAGCAGCCTCTGGTTCCACAAACTCCATAGAGTCTTCCAAGTCAGCGCTCACCTCAAACGGCCCGGTTCTAGTGAACGAGTGGAAATGTTTTGCAAATGTTTTACATTATATGACTTATTTATACTACCATTTAAAAGTTTGGGGTCTGCAGTTTTTTGTCTTATATGTTCACCAAGGCTGCATTTATTTGCGAAAACAATAATATTGTAAATTATTACTACAGTTTAAAACATTACCAAGACTTGATTTTATCTATTAGGACCATAAATAATGGGCACTAACATACATCATAGACAATATAAAAGTAAATTGTTTCACTAAGGAACAGGACAACACCATTTCTCACCTGCCAAGTTTATTGTTTGCTGGAGACACCAGAAACATTATATTCCTCAAAGTGTGGTGAGGATGAAGAAGCTCGCTGTCGACATGCTAAGAACATAAACATGAGGCGTGAGATCAGAATATGAAGTCTCAGATCAGAGCGGTCTCAGTTTTGAGAAGATTTTACCTGTGAAAAGCAGAGGTGCAGGATGTTGGTGTTGAGTTTGTTTACGGCACGGGTGAATCTGTAACGGGTCAGATTATCACCGCAGAACTCACTGTAGAAAAGGCAAGGCGGAATACAGGACATTTATTTTTATATTTATATTCAAATACTTTAAAAAGAAAAGAAATCTAGTTTCAGGAAAACATTTATTAACTTTATTATTTAGTAAAAGTAAAACAGTGGTAACTTAACATTTATAGTGACCTATGGTAAATTAAATAAATAAAAAATACATAGACATTTTAAAAACTAATTAAAAAGTGTAAACAACCCAATTACTGAAACGTAACAAAGTAAAATTTCAGTAAAAATGAAAAACACTTTCAAAATACAAATAAAAAATATAATTGATCATAAACATGCAGCTGTAACCTGTTGCACAATTTTTTGGGAAGGTTGACATCAAGAATATGAGACAGGATATTGATGAGCTGTGTAGCATAGCAGAGAGCGGCACTGATGGTGTGCGCCGGGTTGATGTGGTCCAACTCTACACACACACACAAAAACAAAAAACGATTATGTGACATGGAATTGTTAAATATTTTCTTTCCTTTAAGGAGGAATAGATTGCATTCTGAAAAGATGTAAACTTTGGTTAACTATAACTGCACTGAGAAATAACAATTAAACAAATGGAGTTTTACAGTGACACCTGCAATGTGACAATCTTATCCAAAGTTTTTGCTGACTTTTGGACACAGAAGGCCATCAAATGGGGAATTAAATATTTCATGGAGTTATGTATCACGATTGCGGATAACAACATCCCGAATCAACACTGTTCATGTACATTAGGGAACGATTCAGTTAATTTACAGTAGGTACCAGTAGGTCAATTGGTTGGTTGGTGTTCTAACTATTTCCATGGTAAATAACAAGCTGAAAACTCTAAACTCTTTTATTATAACTCTAAAATGAATTTAATGTTTGAGAGCCAGGTACAGTAATTACCCATAAGTTCTGTACCTGGCCCCTGATTTCCACTCTTCTCCTCCACCCAGCTGTAATAGGCAGAGCAGTCTCCATTACTGGGAAGCGTGACGTGTGGCCCGGTGATGCTTATGCTTGTCTCTCCGTTCTGATCGTCCCAGATCCAGCGGCCTGAGCTGTAGGTGATTCGCCTCGCCTCTGCCAGTTCACTGACGGTGCTGGAGGTTAGGGCAAGGTCATTCTCAGCCTCTGCTGGGTCCCTGCAGACAGAAACACTTTAGATGATGCACTATGCTTTATTCATAATAAAGCATGTTTATTATTATTAACATGCTCAAAACCAGCCAAACAAAATTAGTTCATGCTCATTTATCAATGCCATAATGATAAGCTAACTACACAAAGAGTATCCCTGGAGCAAGTAGTTAAGTGTCACAACCAAAGAGCACATTCATTAGCAATTATTCAGTATGATTAGGGTTGGCGTACCAGGTGGAGAAAAAAAAAAAGTCTCTTATGCTCAACAATGCTGCATCATTAAATCAAAACAAACAAGCAACAAAAAAGTAGCATTTTGAAATGTTAAAATAACCACTTTATATATTAGAAATAATAACATGTAACACATTTTAAAATTAAAGTATTACAAATGATTTTTATTGTGGTGATGGCAGCCATTACTCCATCTCACAAAACCTTTGAATTTTTTGTCTTTACTGTCAATTTTAATGAATTTAATGTGAATAAAGCTCTTCTCGACAAATTATTATTTTGTATTATTTTGCGGGTGTTTTAATGTTGATTTAAACAATAAAACTGTACAGGAAATATGGACAAGGGGCTATATCAATTTCCACATTAAGGCTGCTATACTAAGCAAGCAGCAAAATGATGCTGCCTTACCCCTCCACATGTTTTCACATGAAATCTACGCTAGACTAGTTGACTATTCTAAACTGGATTGGATGGATGGCCAGTTAAATATTCATCCTAGGCCATGTGTGGTATTTTTAACATTCATTAGAATATATTTATAGTCATCTTATCTGCTCTGACCTGCTGCCCTGCTTCTCCTCTTGGATGTTGAAGATGTGCCTGGTGAGCTCCAGAATGTGATCTCGCCGCACTTCAGCCAGGACCTCCAGCCTTCCCTGCAGCTCTTTGCATCTCTTCTCCAAGAGTTCACCTAGACGTTGGTTGTGCCGCTTAATTTTGTCCCTCTTTTCCTGGTGTCGGCTGGCCCTGCGCTGCAGCCGCTGCCCTTCCTCCTGGGAACGCAATGACAGCTCCCTTCCTAAAGTGAAGAAGAAGAAAAAGCCAAGACAAATTGTTTTCTATTGAAAGAACAATCAAGAAAAAAAACTCACATAGAAGTGATTTATGCATGTTTTCACTTTTCTCACGGGATCGTTTTTTTGCTGTGACACTCACCACTCTTCACTTCTTCATTGCCGGTGCAGATTGCCTCTTTGAGTTGCTGGATTTTCATCTTGCATGACATGATTTTCCACCTCTGTGTTAAACAAAATACAAAACCATGATTGTGAGAACTTCCATAAAACAGGCTCATAGATTTTCTCATCTTTAAACGTTAAAAATCAAGCACTTAAAACAAAACATGCACAAAAATACTTACAAGCTGGTCTGCCTGGACCTTCTTGTCCATGGCTACGATGACTCTGAAACAAAAGACTGGGTATTATTTGTGCATAATATTAATTTATGCATCACACAATGCTGATATACTACCTTTGTTGAAGATTCTCCTTTTCATTTTTAAGCTTTTGTAGTCTTTCAAGCTTTTCTGAGTACCTGGTGGCAGAAAACAATATAGTGAGTAATACACGCTTGATTTGCTATATATATATATATATATATATACGCACATAGTAACATAATAATTATGATACTGTTACACTTAGCAATATGACTCAGCTAAAGCTAACCAGGTCAACACGTTGTCATATCAAAAACTGCCACAAAGTTTCTTTACAAAACTAAAACAAGCCATAACAACACTTTTAATAATGCATTTTAAACGTATTTAAATAACCAAGTCACTGACTTGTGACAACGAGAACGCAAAAACGTAAACGTCTTCGTTGTCAGACAGTTTGTTTACAGAGTTAGCAGTTAGCAACTTAGCATTCGATTCGAGGGCCATGAATTAGCAATATTGTATCTAGCGTGTTTACAAAACGCATATAAACGCCAGAAAGTCTTCAAATTCAGGGGGACTTATGCTTAAATAGATGTGAAACAGCTTGACAGCCCTGAAAACTGTTCGCATGTCTGCGTGAGCA